>APFE030727708.1:0-64705 GCA_000404065.3 Pinus taeda | reverse complement strand
TTTTGGAAGGATTTATTTGAAGGTTTAGGTACAAAGTCGGATTTGTGTACAACTTATCATTTGCAGATAGATAGGAAGACAGAGAGGATCAACAGGATTCTAGATTACATGTTGAGGATGTATGCGATGTGCCAACATAGGAGGTGGGAGGAGTGACTTCCACTGGTTGATTTTTCTTACAGTAATAGGTATCAGGGGTCATTGAGGATGACATCTTTCAATCACACTACGAGTGGAGTTGTAATACTCCCATTAGCTAAAGTGATCTAGTGAACAGGGTATTGATAGGACTAGACATGTTGGCAGAGATGGAACATTAAATGTAGGTTATCAATAAGAGTCTAAAGGTAGAATAGGATAGACATAAGAATTATGCAGGCCAACGTAGGGTATTTAAGGAGTTTCATGTTTTTGAGCATGTGTACTTTCACATCAAGCACAAGAACTATTGCTTGAGGATTCGGTAATGTGCCAAGTTGGCACGTCAGTATTGCAAACTTTTCGAGATCCTTGAGAGGATTAGGTTAGTGGCCTATGGACTTGCACTGCCTCTGACAGTGATATTCCATGATGTTTTCCTTGTTTCATTTCTTAAAGGAGATGTGAAGGAGACTTATAACCAAAACCTTAGTGCATATTGCAACGGAAACATCTCATGGTCCAAATTGAGCAATCGAGAAAGTTAAAGTGAATTGAAAGCACTTTGGGCTCGATGATGCTACATGGGAGATGTCTGATCAAATATGGGTTATGTATCATTCATTATTTGTCACTTGAGGCAAAGGATTTTTGGTATATGTGCATATTTGTGTATGGTTATTATTGTAAATATTGCAATGAATTGTGTCATAAAGATCCAATAAGTAGTGTGGATGTCATTTTGTTATGTTTTTCATGTTGGCTTTTCTTTTTAGTAGGTTGTTCATTGTAAATATTGCATTGAGCTAAGTCATAAATCTCCATGGGAAAAATGTTTTGTTTTTTCAGTGGTTTTGTTGGTCATAAGAGTCATTAAACACCGAAGACAATGTACCCATAAGGGGAAGGGGTTTGTAATAGCCTTAGATTAAAATTTCATGTAACAAAGTTAATAAAGGAAAAATAAGACCAAGGTCATGGGACACATATTCCAAGCTAAATGTTGGAAAAAACATCCTAGTGGGCATCACTTGTTATTTATTATGGCTAAAGAAATTGGAAAAGGAATTGGAAAAGGTAAAGATGGATTAATTGTCATTTAACTTATGAAAATAAAGGAAAATAAGAGAAAAGGGAGTTGAAAGGTCAGCGGTTTGAATGAGAGTGAAATTGAAGAGCAAATAGAGAAAATTAGAGAAAATAAAGGCCTTAGTCATAAAAGTCTTCTGAGGATCATTTCACATTTATTTTCAAATGGGATTTGGAATTAGCTTGAGAGAGAAGAGCACCATGAGGAGAAAATAAGCAAGAAAGCAAGAAAAGTAAAGAAAAGTAAGGACAAGGAAGGAAAAGGAAGGAAAAGGAAATAAAGGGACAAGCAAAGAAAAATTGAATCAAGTAGCATCAGTCAGAAGACTTGTAGGTAATAGGTTGCATGTGTGATTTCCTAGTTGGTTTGTGAATACATGATACATGCATCTTGTTGGGTTGTGGTATATTCTTTCCATGACTAGCCCACGTAGTTAACCAGGGGGTTAGAAGGGGCGTGGAGCCCCGCCTTCGTTGTGCCAATTGAGGTTTGAGGGGTGCAGGTAACCCCACTCTATGGGGTCTAGGGCAATGCCCAGGAAAACTTTGTTTTTGGACCCTATATTAGGTTGGGTAGACCTACCTATGGTTTTGTGCATCATTTTTTTCACATGGTTTTGGACGTAATGGTTTCCAGACCATGGTTTTGGACGTGATGGTGGTATTGGATGCTTCAACATGTATAAATATGTATTATAACATTGAAAGGAACATAATGAAAAATCAAGCTAGTAGTCCTGGTTTTGGGATCCAGGGGAAAATCTCTCTGTATATGTGTTTTCTGTGTTATGCTCTCGCATTGTTTATTTTTTGTGTTTTAGAATTTGTATCCAAGTAATTTATGTATGGGGTTAAAACCTACGCATTTGTCTATTTGGTTCTCTTGTTGTCATTAGCATGGATTTTTCCAGGTGTGACAGTGGTTTCAACCTTGCCTTGCCATTTCAATATAATCATGGTGTGATGGGGTTCTTTTATTTGATTGAGCTTTGGATTTCCATATGGTTTTAGAACCAGGTTAGGTAGTCTTAGGAAAATTCCCAGTGGTTGCAGGTGGAGGTGATCTAATCTCCAAGAATCCCTTGACAGGTGGGTGAAGACAAGAAAATTCCTTAAGGTAATGGTGAAGAAATTCTGAGGCATCCAAGCTTGTTTTGGGCTTAGTGATATCATGAATAGCTTTTGTGAGATCACGGTAGCTTGAGGGTGGAGGTGGTTTAATCTTCAGAAATCCCTGGTTATTTATGCATTGGTTTTCTTATGTGATCTCTTGACCAATTTTGGCGAGATCACAGGAGCATGAGTGTGGAGTTGGTTCAATCTCAAATAATCTCTAGTTGTTTATGTCTCGATTCCCACATTCATGTTTGGAATATGGCATGGGGGTGATTAGCTAAAATAAATATTTGATTCAGCCCAATCTATGTTTGGGTGGCACATGTAAGGCCCTAATTTGGTTGGATTTTGCATATGTTAATAATATATACTCCTATTGTATTTTATGAGTACTTGTACTTGTTATTATGTGGCTTTGATGGTTGTTCTATCATGGCTATTATTCTAGTTATATGTTGGTTATAAGCATCATTCCATAACATGTTCGATCTATGGCTCTTGATATGTTTGATTTTTTCATGAATGGTTAACGAATGCATGAGATAAAAAAAACTTGTTGCAACTATTATGAGAGAGAATTAGACCTTCTTGGTGATTCTCATATAAGTTTTAGACCCTTATATTTCGATATGCATTCATGGCCTGTAGATTACATGCTCACCATGTGCTTGACAAAATGATTTTCATTATTAGGCATGGTTAGTTCAAGTATTTGATCAAGTTTTATATGAATGGATTTGTCTTGATGTTTTTTATCATTCTAGAAAGTATCACTAAGTTCTGAACAGTGGTCTAGAGGCTAGTCTGAAACGGTGGCTTAGAATCCAAGACTGCACCCTATGAACTAGAATTTTTGGACCATAAACACACCCTAGTGGGCTTATACGTGTAGTCGGAGGCCTATAACCACATGGAGGCCATGTCATGCATGCGATTGGAAGCCAAGGTCACTTAAAAAGAAATCTAGCTGAGGGTTTTTGTACTGGGTGTTTTTATTTAGCTCCTAGGTATCCTGTAGCTCCTCAGGAAGGTCATTAAGGTTTAATTTTATTGAATCCGCTTCCTTAACCATACTTAAGAGGTTGGGTCATTTCATAGTAGCCCTCATCTCATTTTTACTTTGAAAAGCTAGTTAATTTGGATAAATGTGGGAGGGGTGGTTACAAAGACTAATACAAAAACTAACTTATCAAGCTGTGAAAAAAAATATTTAAAATTGATATCACCAAAATGACTAGCTTAACTAATGCATGGAGAATAAAAGTACAAAGAGGCCTTGAGCACCAATGTTGGGGCTTAACCCAAAGAGACTCAGGTCCCTAAAGAAAGAATAATATAGGAACCAAAAATGCTTCTCGTTGATCAAAAAATGTGCTCATACATGAAATATTACAAAATTTAAATGTTATGCCAAATCATTCAATTAACTATTGTTGATTTCTAACTTCAAAAATTTGACTCCTAATGGGCAACTCGAGCCCCTTATTCACAGTTATGTGGAGAAGTAGTATCTCTAGGCCAACCTAGATTTGGTTATCCTTCATTAGGGGATAGGTCCCATATCCTCTTGGTTGGATTTTCTATGAATTGTACCAAATATCATTAATATTATGCATAATAAACACATTAGGCCCAAAATATATGCTAATCATCTATATCCTTCCTAAGAACTTATTAAAGTTGAGAAATACATTATTAAGTGCAGAAGGAGAGGCTTAATGTGCCTAGGTAAGGTTGGATGGGCCTTAATTTATACCTAATTTGGAGGCCCGTCAATATTTCCAATTCCAGGTTTGATATGTTGAGGGATATGGCCATGTCTTCATTTTGGGATGAGAATGGAAAAAGAAGATCATTGGATACATATAGGGAAATTTTACTAAGAACTAGAGCTAACTCCAACAAACTTTTAGATATGAGTGGAGTATTAAATGAGTCGACAATAATGGATAAGCTATTGAATGACTTTCACATTTAGCATTGAGAAAGGATGTTATTTTCAACTACACCAACTTATCAAAATTACACATAATTAAATATTTATTACAGAAATATGGTGCCATACAATTATCTAGTTAGAAAATATTGGGAATGGTTGACTTAGTTCGCTCTATGAATTCTGTTGATATCAACAACAAAATATAGCAAAATAAGGATGAGTGGTGATATGTTATTGGACCAATAGAAAATTGTTTATATTTTACTTAGTTTGTTCCTAAAATGTTGTTTTTGCAAAAATAATTTGTTGTAGAATTTTTGTATAAAATATCAAAAGGAACTCATTAAAATGTTTTGAATTTTGAGAGTGAATTTTCATTTCTGTGTCTGAGGACAATCTTGTGAAAGTTTTTAATCAACATGTTCTTCTTACAATTATTGCCATAGTGTTATTTTTATGAATTCTCTTGTTTGTAAGTTTCATATTTTCAATGATTGATATTATTTGAGATACCTTGAGATGTTTAATTGAGACTCAATTTCCCTTACACCATTGGAAACGTTATTCAACATGTGTATTTATGATTGAAGTTGTTTATTTTTTATCATACCTCTGTTTAAGGTTAGATTTTTGTCACTTTCTCATTTAATTAAAATTATTGTTTTGTTATACAACCATTAAAATAGTATTCTGGTGTGTTTTACACTGTAACAGATAATGAATGTATTCAGTGAATAATGTGGAGTATGATTAATTTTTCATTCATTATTTTGTCACCATTATCATGCCTAGTTATTTTATGCATTAGTAAATCTAGTATGTTGGTTATATAGCTAATAGGTATTGTCCTGAAACCTAAATAACAATGAGATGAATAAATCAAAACCTTCTTTTGAATAAAAAACTAGCATTGGTGCCTTGGCATAGTTTCTAGGCTAAATTATTGACAAGGGAACAATAGATGGTAACCTATTTATTGTTACTGTAGAATATGTATTTTATAGAAGAGTAAATGAGAAGAGTGATGTATATATTTATGGATTGGAATTATGCTACTAGAGCTTCTGATAAAAAATAAACCTGTTAAAATGGAGTTTGGAGAAGAATTTGATATTGTGAAACTGGTTGCTATAAAGCTTACTGCATGAGAGAATTTAAAACAAATTATGAGAAATATGATGTTCTGGGGACTCTAAGAAACAAATTCTATTACTAGTAAGAATAGGGTTATTTTTCACCAATAGATGACCATCAAATTATACATTAGTGGGAGAGGTAGTAAGAATGATGTTGGAATTTGGAACTCGTGACTATCTGGTGGGCATACCTCCAACTCATATAACTCAGAAAAACATAGCTATTTGTTGAACATATGAGTGTTGACGGTCTAAATGACCTGAGTGTCATTTTCATACTACATATTGAAATTATTATTCATGCTTCTCACTAATTATTAGCAAGAATGGTTATAGATAATTTCTTATAGATTTATTGTATCATATTCAAGGGCCTCCTTAAATGGCTATGCCATCTTCTATAGCTTCCTGACCTAGTGTTAGACAATTAATCTATGTAGGAATTTTTTGTTCTTGAAGAGGGGCATGATATATTTGTTGAATTCATAATGTGGACATAAAACTAAAAGTAAGTACCCAAAAATTTCATTTATAATAAAAATAGCACTCATTCATTTGAAAATATAGGAGACATGAAAAGAAATATGCTAACCCTCGTAACTTGAAACCAAAGTTAATGAATATCCACCAAGATATTTGTCTTCCATAGTTTGAAGTTTTAAAAATGTCTATAAAATATAACTAATATAGGAATGCTAAAGAAGAGTTCAAATAAGAAATTTTCCTTACCTACGCCTATAAGAGAAAAAATGGCTAATTCATGGTGGATGAATTAATGAAAGAAGCTTAAGATGATGTTGTGATCTTATAGTTGGAAGACCAATGAACCCCCCAACTACTAGACTGATCTGAACCCCTACACATGCTAAAGAATCCCCCCCCCCCACAGAAATTTTATGTGCAATAGAAATATCACTCATCCATTTGATAATATAGGTTATATGAAAATAAATATGCCAATCCTCATAACTCGTTATTGAAGTTAATGAATACTCATCAATCTATTTAACTTATATTGTTTGAATACCCCCTATAAGATAGACTAATTTGAACTCCCTGAAAGCCATTTTATTACACATGTTTATCTTTTGATGCATTCACAAGCACACTGATTCCTAGCAAGCTTAGAAGTCAATGTCTACCTGGGAACATAAGCATTACGTAGTCCATGAGAGAAATGCTTGTGAAGTCTCTACAAATAGTAATTGTTGAGTCCTTAATGGGAGACATTGTGCAACTCCTAAACATTGCAGAGTCCCCGATAATATCACTTGCGCAGTTGATAGGGATAGTGCACCACGCAAGCTTTGACCAGCCCTATCACTCTTAGTTGTAGGTGTACCATCATCCGAGTCAGTTTTCTTAACTGTCACTCTTTTGGAATATGATTATTAAATTTTAATTTAATTATAAATAATTAATAGATAGATGGTTTTATGGACATGTAGCATTGATAAGTTATGGTATTGGTCCATGGTATTGTAAGAAAATCTATTTATAAGTTAAAAATTTCCATAGCCTAGTCTAAGTTATAGACAATATAGTAATTTTGGGTTATAGAAGGATGCAGTACTGGTTCACACATTTACAAAGTGCCTTTGCTCAATTGCATCATTTTGAATAGTTGCAAGAGCATCATGTGTTGTCATGAAAGAGGGGATCGGTTGGCTCTTTCCATAGGAATTCCTGGTACCACCAATTGGAGACACCTACCTCGTCCTCCTATACCTGCCTACCACTTCAATGGAATGGTTTTCGACTCTTCCACAAGACGTTGCACTGTCCTTCTAGGCCATTATTTGTTAAACCGCCAAGGTCAAGGTCAAGGTCCAGGTGTTAATAGAATGATGGAGATGTGGATTTATGATTCAGAATCCAACGCGTGGACTCAACTTTCCACCATGGTCCCAGATCACATATGTCCCCTTGATAAGGGTATTTTTTGTGAAGGAAAAATTTAGTGGGCGGCTGTCACGCTAGATTCCCGCATCATCATCGCAGCCTTTAATATTGCTGACGGAGTTTGGACAGAGATCCCACTGCCCCAGGGATGGCGCATCATTGATACTGAAAATTTTACTGAATATGATGGCCATCTCATGCTAGTGGATTGAAACGATGCTGAGTTTGTTCGCATGTGGAAGTTGAATGAAGCGGGAGAATATGAAATATGGTGTGAGTTTCATATTTCAACACAAGACACTCCCGTATTTCCTTTAGCCGTGACCGTGAACAACAGTGGTTTTATTGTGACAGTTGATAGCACATTAAATATGTCGATATTTAACTCCGCCGGAAATTCGACTGTCCAAGAAATGGAATTCCCAGGGCATCGCACATCTCAAACACCAATTCGAGGGTTCGCATCAGCTTTCGAATCTACCAACCTGTGGTGGCCTTAGGCATTATTTATTTTTTCTCATCATTTTTTGGATGATGACAATTACCTCGTTGAATTATAGTTATTAAGTTGAACTATAGTGGGTTATTAAGTTGAATTATAGTTAGTTATTAAGGTTTATTGGAAAATAGACAATAATGGATAGTGGAATTCAATTAGAGGGGTTCATTTTCTATGGTCTACCACCATAAAGGATAATGGGCACACAGTTTTGTTAAATGGATGTGGATTGGATAGGAATAGTGATTAAGTCATGTATTTTTATACTGATAGGAATAGTGATTGATTTGGATTGCAAAGGATAATATGCACATACTCTTACTCTTAAATTGATTTGGATTAGACAGTTATTGTTAAACAACTTTGCATTGGATAAGGATAGTGAATTCTTATAGTGATAACAATATTGATCGATACGGATTGGATAAGAATAATGATTGAGTCATGAATTCTTTGGTAAGTGAGATTTCATTATTTATATTGAACTTTAGATTTGAATTATTGTAGTGATAACAATATTGACTGATTTGGATTGGATAGGAATAATGATTGAGTCATGAATTCTTTGGTAAGAGAGATTTCATTATTTATATTGAACTTTAGATTGGAATTCCTATAGTGATAACAATATTGATTGATTTGGATTGGATGGGAATAATGATTGAGTCTGAATTCTTTGGTAAGTGAGATTTCATTATTTATATTGAAAATCAACTTTGAATTCTTATAGTGATAACCATATTGATTTATTCGGATTGGATAGGAATAATGATTGAGTCATGAATTCTTTGGTAAGTGAGATTTCATTATTTATATTGAACTTTAGCTTTGAATTCTTGTAGTGATAACAATATTGATTGATTTGGATTCGATAGGAATAATGATTGAGTCATGAATTTTTTGGTAAGTGAGATTTCATTATTTATATTGAACTTCAGCTTTGAATTCTTATAGTGATAACAATATTGATTGATTTGGATTGGATGGGAATAATGATTGAGTCATGAATTCTTTGGTAAGTGAGATTTCATTATTTATATTGAACTTCAGCTTTGAATTCTTATAGTGATAACAATATTAATTGATTTGGATTGGATGGGAATAATGATGGAGTCATGAATTCTTTGGTAAGTGAGATTTCATTATTTATATTGAAATTGAGTTTGAAATCTTATAGTGATAACAACACTGATTGATTTGGACTAGATGGGAATAATGATTGAGTCATGAATTCTTTGGTAAGTGAGATTTCATTATTTATATTGAACTTCAGCTTTGAATTATTATAGTGGTAACAATATTGATTGATTTGGATTGGATAGGAATAATGATTGAGTCATGAATTCTTTGGTAAGAGAGATTTCCTTATTTATATGGAATTTCAACCTTGAATTCTTATAGTGATAACAATATTGATTGATTTGGATTGAATAGGAATAATGATTGAGTCATGAATTCTTTGGTAAGAGAGATTTCATTATTTATATTGAACTTTAGCCTTGAATTCTTATAGTGATAACAATATGATTGATTTGGATTGGATCAGAGTAATGATTGAGTGATGAATTCTTTGGTAAGTGAAATTTCATTATTTATATTGAAATTCAGCCTTGAATTCTTATAGTGATAACTATATTGATTCATTTGGATTGGATCCGAATAATGATTGTGTCATGAATTCTTTGGTAAGTGAGATTTCATTATTTATATTGAACTTCAGCTTTGAATTCTTATAGTGATAACAATATTGATTGATTTGGATTGGATGGGAATAATGATGGAGTCATGAATTCTTTGGTAAGTGAGATTTCATTATTTATATTGAAATTGAGTTTGAAATCTTATAGTGATAACAACACTGATTGATTTGGACTAGATGGGAATAATGATTGAGTCATGAATTCTTTGGTAAGTGAGATTTCATTATTTATATTGAACTTCAGCTTTGAATTATTATAGTGGTAACAATATTGATTGATTTGGATTGGATAGGAATAATGATTGAGTCATGAATTCTTTGGTAAGAGAGATTTCCTTATTTATATGGAATTTCAACCTTGAATTCTTATAGTGATAACAATATTGATTGATTTGGATTGAATAGGAATAATGATTGAGTCATGAATTCTTTGGTAAGAGAGATTTCATTATTTATATTGAACTTTAGCCTTGAATTCTTATAGTGATAACCATATGATTGATTTGGATTGGATCGGAGTAATGATTGAGTGATGAATTCTTTGGTAAGTGAGATTTCATTATTTATATTGAACTTCAGCTTTGAATTCTTATAGTGATAACTATATTGATTCATTTGGATTGGATCCGAATAATGATTGTGTCATGAATTCTTTGGTAAGTGAGATTTCATTATTTATATTGAACTTCAACCTTGAATTCTTATAGTGATAACAATATTGATTGATTTGGACTGGATGGGAATAATGATTGATTCATGAATTCTTTGGTAAGTGAAATTTCATTATCTATATTGAAATTCAGATTTGAATTCTTATAGTGATAACCATATTGATTCATTTGGATTGGATAGGAATAATGATTGACTCATGAATTCTTTGGTAAGTGAGATTTCATTATTTATATTGAACTTCAGCTTTGAATTCTTATAATGATAACAATATTGATTGATTTGGAATGGATAGGAATAATGATTGAGTCATGAATTCTTTGGTAAGTGAGATTTCATTATTTATATTGAACTTCATCTTTGAATTCCTATAGTGATAATAATATTGATTGATTTGGATTGGATAGGATGAATTCTCTGGGAAGTGAAATTTCATTATTTATATTCAACTTCAACTTGGAGTTTTTCTGTTCATGTTATTAGATTTTCACTCTTCAATATCAATAAATTTGATGTATTTTTGGTTTTATTATTTTTGGATTATCATTTCAACTTTTAGAAAATTAAAAAAAAAAAAATCTAGAAAAATAGAGAGGAAAGGTACAAATTTCACATACAAACAATAACCAGAGTTGCAGCGCTTATATTAATCACTCAAAACTTGATTACATGAGACTATCTTCCATATTTCCCTCCAAAAAATATGATTTTTAATATGTGCTCTTTAAAGCCTAATATACACCCAAAAACTCTAATACTTACCAAACAACAAAATATTTATAAATAAAAAAAATTTACAAAACCCTAAATTTACTTTCAACAAAACCTTTTCTTAAATACCATGCAGTTTTTTTTTTTGCTAAAGAAAAACTTTTATCTTCCCAAATTCCCTCTTTACAATTTTTATAATAATATCTTTGTTATAAACCTTGAAAAACTTTTTAATAATGGCCACTTCAAAATATATCCTTTAAATACCCTATGGTTTTTGCTTTTTCCTTTTAAATCAAATAAAATATTGTTAAATCTATTAGTTTCCACATGGCTTTTAAAAGTATCTCCGACCTTTATCAAACTTTTAAGACGATAGTTTTTGACCTTTCGGAAAAATCATTTTCTTAAAATGCTTTGGACTCTTGCTCGGTACGGTGCTGCTAGCTGCGTCTGCAGACTCTGGCTATCTGGCTCAGATTGTCTTGCTCGATCGTTCAGATAGTCAGGCAAATATTTTGACGGTTTGAAAGTTTGGTTTAATGTTTTTTTCGAAATTTAGGTTAATTTAGTTTTAATATTAATTTATTAAAAAAAATTTAAAAATTCAAATTTTACATACAAATAATAACACTAATTAAAATTATTAAAATTTTTATATTAATCACTCAAAACTTGATTTCCCCATAGTAACATGTCACCTCTCTTTTCTCTCCGCATCTTTAGCTGATAAAAATGGCTAAAGCATACATAAAGCATACACAATTACAGAAACATAATCATATATCAGGCACAAATGGTGCATGTGTAATCACACTCACACACAAATTACATTCAGATCACTCTATTAAATAGAGTTTTTGAGATCAACTTATTCCTAATTTAGAGAGAGTGGTTGAGAGAATTCCTCAACCATCACAAACCACTTTCTTAAATATGGAATGTAAGCATTAACTCCAGCATCCCCCCTTAATGATTACATTACATGAAAATAAAAAAATAATCAAGCTTATCAGTAGATGCTCCATCAAGTTGCCTCGTAACCCTCAGAAAGGTGTAGTTGGCAAGTTGGATTCCCGAGTTCCCTTCCTGAACTCCCGAATCAAGGACCTCTCGAAGTCAATTACTCGATAGCATCCCAATCTATCGCATAACTTCATTAGGAAACCACTTCCACGTCTACCACTAATGAGGGATCCTTCCCTAGATCCGCAACTACCATACTATCTGGACAACCATCCATATTGAGCCATACTGCTACTTGATTTTTAAGTACTGGCATCAGACACATAGTTGAACTGCTAGTTATTTTAAAAAAGTTTAATAGATTCACTCTCTTCATTGGATTCATTATCGGAATTCAATTGGTATTCAACTATGGTTATATTTGTTGATTCTTTCCCTTTTAACACATCACTAGCACGACTTCTGCAATTCCACGCTGTATGCCCAATTTTCTTGCAATAGTGGCATTCAATGTCACCTTTGCTTGCATTTTTCTTTCTCATCCTTGACTTTGTCCACAAGGCATTTTCTACATGAGAGTTCTCTTCGGCATCCTCTGGTTTCAGTCGCTTTTCCTCCCCCAAAAGTGCTGCAATTGTCTCTTGCAATGTTTGTGTAGATATTTGACTCAAAGTGAAAACAACATTACTATAACTTGAAGGAAGACTATTTAATAATACAGCTTTATCATCTTCATCCTCTACCTTTGTCCTAGCTTCACCTAATTGTCTTGAAAGAGACATTAAATTATTTATATGACTGGACATAGATGTCTCCTCATTCATTTTTAGACTAAATAATTGTAGCTTTAGGGAAAGTTTTGCATTAGTAGATTTTACACCAAACAATTGAGCCAAATGTTCCCATATTTCTTTTGATGTTTTAGTAAGATCTACATGATGTAACTGCGAATCAGAAAGAGCAAGTCCAATAATAGACTTAGCTTTGTCATCTCTATTTTTCCATTCAAATAACTCTTTGGCATCTGTAGGTGCTGCTTCTGAACCATTCACTATTCCCCACAAGTTTTTATTCATTAATTGCAGTTGTATTTTTACTTTCCATGAGGGAAAATTCAAACCACTGAATTTGTCTAATACCATAAACTCCATGATAAAAGAGGAAAAAATACCTTTTCTAAAATAGCGAGACAAAATCCTGCTGAGAAAAAGCTTGGGAAAATATCTTACAGGCTCGAGAAACTCCGTGCGTTCCTCACCTCAATTTCTTACTGGGCGTTTGGATCAGCTGTCAAAACAACCATCGTTGCCATGCCCGACAGTTGGCTGCTTTAAAAAATCTATGTTCATATAATCCTCAAGCTGCAGCGTATAAGATTAATTTGATGCTTGGATGAATCGCGACTTTGAAAATAACGGGAAGCTACAGAGAATCGTATCTCATCCCATTCAATGTCGTATTCAAATGCAGAGAACGCTTTGTAAACACATGCGCACAAATTGATCGGATCAGCGTTCAATACGAGATCCCGAATGGAGGGACGTACGCTCTTGAATATATAGCCATGGCAATAGGTGTCCTGATACGAATTTCCGCCTGATAAAAACAGCTAAATTCACAATATTTCAAGGATTTAGACTCACAATACACAGGCCTCTGATCCTGTGCTCTGATACCATGATAAAAATGGCTAAAGCATACACAATTACAGAAACAAAGGTATTTTTCATGTGATTTACGTCGAAGCTCTTCTTATAATTATGACGGATCACAGAAGCCTCAATTCTACATAATCATATATCAGGCACAAATGGTGCATGTGAATCACACTCACACACAGATTACATTCAGATCACTCTATTAAATAGAGTTTTTGAGATCCAACTTATTCCTAATTTAGAGAGAGTGGTTGAGAGAATTCCTCAACCATCACAAACCACTTTCTTAAATATGGAATGTAAGCATTAACTCCAACACTAGCAAATGATGTCACGCTAGAAATATTTGTAGACCAGACTATGTATTCAGTGGAAAACAATAAAAATTGCTTTCCATAGATAACTTATATATATATTCCCTGATAACTTGCATCATTAGCATATTCAATTTTTTTAATTATACCCAACATTATTTTTCATCATTTTTTATTTTTTATTTTATTTTGAAAGAGCATTGACAGATGGACAAACTCACACATCCTCGCATTTTTTCTATTATACCCAACATTATTTTTCATCATTTTTAATTTTTAATTTTATTTTTAAAGAGCAAGGAGGGATGGACAGACTTACACATCCCCTGGCTGTAGAATGAGCATCTCTACTCAAATTTTTTATTTTAAATAATTGTTTTATTAAGCCAAGGAATGTGTTTTGGAATAGGGTTTCCAAAATTTTCAATTTAATTATGAATAATTATTAGGTGAATAGTAAGGATTTAATCTCCATCAAATATTCTAGCATATTCTTAATAGTGTTAACAAATCAAAGGTTGATATTTATCTTCAAGGTAGTTATGTTATTTTCTCTCTTTTTAATTAAATTACTTAATTAAAAAAGATCATATTAACAAGTGTCATATGACATTATGCATGACTCTTTAGGCATATGGTATTGTAACAAAATATTTTGCAAATTAAAAATCTCCATATTAAAGTAAAAGTGAATCTCCAAAACTAAGAATTTGGTTGATTTTTTCTAAAATTTATATATGTTTAACTTATGCATCAACACTTTTTACAATTATTAATAATAACAATTTGAAATAAAATTGAAAGCCAATGGAGAATAGCTGCCACTCCACTTCTTCTCACAACATTAAAGAAAGGGATGGCATGGTCATTTCCCATTATCCAACCATACATGTTATAAGTCTCAACTTAAAAGTGAATTAACATGGAAATCTCTTGCAACCTTCGCTTTTTCCTATAAAGCTTATCATTGGCCAACCCTTTTCTTCCAACCTCTGCACCCTTGGAATTTTCCTATAGAGCTTAACATAGACCCACCCTTTTCTTCCATCTTTGCGTCTGTTGTAGGCTACAGGTGGGATCTTTCCCCTAAAAAAATCTTATTTTTAATTCTCCAAACTTTTAATATATCTTTCTAGAGCCTTTTGCCAACTTGAAAATATATTCACCTTTTCAAAAAACTTTAAATTAAATAATATATTAATTTTATAAGATGAATAATTCCCATTTCTAATCTAATTTTTACATAATCTAATTTTTTTGTTCTAGAATCGAATAGGAATAGAATTATGAATTCAAAATAAAATTCGATAACCATAGTTATAACATTACTGGAACTAGGTTTTTTTAACTTTGCAATTGCTCTCCAAAACACCAATGGGTGACATGTCACCCATCACTCTGATCACTTTTATCTCGGAAATGATTTCATGCCAGAAACATTTGGAGACCAGACTATGCATTCAGTCAAAAACAATAAAAATTGCTTACATGTTGACGTGTATATTCACAAATAACTTGCATCATTAAGCAAGCGGGTTGAGGAATGATTAAAACCAGTAACCATATCAATGGTTTTAGGTATCGATGATGATGTTAACCTTACTTGTTTATTTTTTGAATGTTATATTGTTTTTGGTGAATGTATAAATTTGGTGAAAGAAAGATACAGTCAAAATGTCGAAGCAATGCAATTACTAGCTTCTATTTTTAAACTAGCTTGTCCACCTCAAACTAGCTTCCATGTGCTCTCATGCTACTCAAATCGCCCTTTATATAGGGTGGTGGCTCTTCAAGAAGACCCAGATCTTATTCTCAAGCCATGACCTAGATCCCATTCTCAAGCCAAGTCTACTGCTGAAATAGACCACTGTGTCACTCCATAAGTTCAAGAAGAAATTTAACAATTGGAATATTTAACCATGACTAACCCTTAAGCATATTTAGTATTTGCAATCCAAGTTGAATTATTGTATTGGGTCCTTGACCCTGGCCACATCAAGGAACATAAGAGCCAATATGTTAACTCTATCACCCTTCACTAGCAAATCAAAAATAGGTTGGGGCTGAAAAACAAGATTATAGCCTCCCTCAATGAAATCCAACAGGTTTAATGCCACCAACACTCTTTTTTGGTTAACCTAGATTCATGTCTCACCCATAGAAGGATATCTTCATAGTGGGTCCATCTCTAGCCCATGAGCGTAGGATTCAACCCCAAGAACTTCTCCAGTCGAATGATACATACACATGTCTTTTTGTTTTATGATTTTTCAATATGAAACTTTCTTTTATTTTCATAGATAAGCTAAAATTATGAAGGATTAGATCCACCCACCAAATTATATCTAAAAATTTTAACTATGTATTCAGACAAATCTCTAGGTGTAAGAAAGCTTAGACAATATCTTCAATTTCGATTATTTTAATGGACAAGAAAATTGGTAAGGTGCCTCCACTGTTGCTGGTTTGGTTTCCCTGGCTACAAGCCATGATAGTGAGAAGGCTAATTGTTGAGATTTCTATGTCAATTTTATTATATAATAAAAGGTAATTAATTAACAAACAAAAATATCATAAAGTTATAATTTAGTTGATTTTTATTATTTTTTAATTTTAGCAACATAAGATTATCATGAAGTGTTTTGATGCTTATAATGGATTGGTGTCTATTGATGTTTACCATCCATTTAATTTATAGGGTTGAGCTAGTTATAAATGTGAGTATATGTCCAAAGATATCATATAAATAATATAATGATGTTCAATTTTTCTAGGTTCAACAAAATTTTGTTACATAATATTTTTGGTATTGTAATTTTAAATTAGTTTAGTTGTTTTAATGTAGAAATGGATCATGTTAAAAGTATTCTCATTTACAATATATAATTTCATCTCAAAATCTTAAAGCTTCGCAACATCGTGCAATTTACAATGACTTTGTAAATATATAAACTTCATTTGGGACAATGACTTTGTCAACACATTAGCAACCAACTCATCAGTAGGGACATACTTTATCCTCTCAACTCTCCCATTGACGATATTCTGGATATAATGATACTTGATTTGAATGTGCATCAACTTGTCATGAAAAAATAGGTTCTTAGAAATCTTCACACAAATTTGATTATTATAATATATAATGGTTGATTCCCACAATTGATTAGATAAAACGAAAAATAATTTTCAAATCCACACAACTTCACAACAAGTTAAACATGCAACTATATACTCATCTTCAACTATAGTCAAAGGGATTGAAGTTTTCTTTCTACTAGACCATGAAATAATAATGGAGGCCAAACCAAAATAGAATCTAGAAGTGCTCTTCCTATTATTATAGCTTCCATTCTAATCAATATAATTAAATCCATGTAGCTTCCATTCTCCATTAGAAACATATCTTAGACCATATTCAATGGTACCATGCAAATATCTCAAAATATGTTTTACTGCAACCTAGTGCACATGTTGGATCTCAACCAAAAATTGGTTCAACATGTTCACAACATAGAATATTTCAGTTCTAGTGTTCACAAGATAGTACAATGAGGCAATCAATTTGTGATACATCAAGGGATCAATCAAATTAGGGTCACATTCATGTATCTTCTTCAAATTTGTCACCATAAAAGTATCCATTGACATACAGTCCATCATTCCAAATCTCTAAAGTACATTTATAGTGTATCTGACTTGGATAAAAAATATTCCATCGAGATTTTTCCAAATTTCCAATCCCAAATAGTAATGCATGAGACCAAGATCCTTCATCTTGAATTTAGAAACCAACTCCCTATTACACTAAGAAATCAGAACTTCAACCCTTGTTAGAAACAAATCATCTTCATATAACACCAACATTAAGGGCTTGCCTTCAACAATTTTAAAGTTTAATTTTGGATCAACTTCACTCTTATTCAAGCCAAGAGTCATTTTTATATAGCCATCAATACAGGAGTACCATTCTCATACTTCAACCCATACAAGGCTTTCTTCAATTTTCAAACTTACTTGTATCTTTATCATGGACGTCAAATCCTTGAGGTTGCTCAATATAGACATCCTCTTCAATGACTCCTTTCAAAAAATCAATTTTGACATCCATTTGATGTAATTTCCAACCTACAATAGAAGCAAGAGCAATAAAAAATCTAATATAATCATACCTAGCAATGGGAGAAAACATGCCTTCATAGTCCTCTCCCTATTTCTAGGATAATCCATGAGCCACAAATCTATCCTTGTGTGTTTCAACACTTCCATCAACAACATGCTTGATTTTGTAGATCTACTTAGAAGAGACAACAAAATTTCCTTCAGGTCTTGGCACAATTTCCAAAACATCATTCTTTAATATATATTGATATTCTTCAGTCATGGAATCTTTCCAAACTTGTTCCTCCTTTGCTTCTTCATAGGGGGATGGCTTCTTCTTATGTAGCAATGATGGTTGTCACATCATTGCTACATAAAAAAAGTACTTCTTCGGCTTCTTGCTTTCCATGAAGGTCCAATGAGGTGTAGCATGTCCTTCAAATTCATTCAAAGTTATCTTAATCCATGTTGGTCTCTTTCTAGTCTCAGGTACAATGGATTTGGGATATTTAACAAATTCATGATCATCAAATTCTTCGTGAGGGTCTTGATCCATAGGTTCAAGTTCTTTTGATTCCATAATCTTCAAAGCCACATGTATATCATCATCAAAGTCCAAGTGTGAACCCATGGAATTCTAGAAAGAAACATTTTCATCAAAGATAACACCCCTAAAAGCCTCAATAAAACATTGTCTTGGAACATAAACCCTAAAAGATTTTTAATTCTCATTATAGTTAACAAAAGTCCCTTTCTTCCCAAAATGTTCCAATCTTTTTCTTTTCTCCTAGGACACATGAACATAAATAGGACAACCAAAGATACGTAAATTCTAAACATTTGGTCTCTCATGTGTGAAGACTTCTTCAAGATTCTTATAGTCCAATATTCGATGTGGGAACCTATTGTCAACATAAGTAGTTGTTCTTGCAACTTCTCCCCATAGAAAGACCAGTAGTCCATGATCATGAAGAATGGTCTTGGTAGCTTCCATAATGTTCCTATTCTTTCTTTCGATAGTTGAATTTTGTTGAGATAGTAGGGAACTATCATCTCCCTCTTAATTCCAGCATTCTTGCAGAAGTCAATCAACTCCTTGGATACATATTCTACACCATTATCAGACCATAAAGTCTTGATTCTTTTTATTGTAGCATTCTCAACCTGTGTTTTTAATTCATAGAACTTTTCAAACACTTGATACTTGGTATTTAAGAGATAAATCCATGTTTTGCTAGAGAAATCATCACATAATACATGTCACCCAAAGTCTTCTCGGACATATTCCCACAAACATCATAGTGCACAAGCTATGATATTCCTTTCGATCTACTATCACTGCTTGTACATCTTCCTTTAAAATCCTTTCCAAGGAACATCCCATGAAAACTCCATCATGATCAAATTTAATTTTTGGTACACCATTAACAAAATATTTCATTCTAGACAATGCTTTATAATGAACATGAGCATAACTTCAATGCCATACACAAAGATCATAGGTGTTTATTAGTGCGACTTGAATTGTGTAGTATACCTAGGGGTACCATGGTTCCCTCAATACCATCTATCTAATGCCATGGGCTTATTACATTATTGTTAACTACTTGTGGTCCCTTACATGATACGAGTTAACCACCTTATTTATTACTATGGCCCCTATTATCCCCCCTAGGTATTATACAAATTGAACATCCAAGAAGACAATATAGGCCTCCAATTCATACACCAGTGACTTTAGCATATTCAAAGGATGCATCCTTTTTCCATACTAGAATGTGTCCATCCATGAAAGAAATTTTATATCCTTTGTCTTCAAGAGAATAAATAGACAACAAATTCTTATTCAAACCAAGAACATATAAAATATTGTTAATAGATACATTACCTCCTAATTTCAATTATCTCAAAGTTAAACTCTTTGACTTATCTTCTTTTCAACCAATTTAGTGAGGATTACACAACCTCCAATCATGTTCCTAGAGGCACCGTTGTCTATCAACCATATTTCATCATGACCTACAATGGAACCTATAGAGGTAGAATAGAATGAGTACTTAGAATCAAAATCATTCTTCCTATGCCTCCTCTTATGATATGGTTCATTTAGATCAGTATCAAAAACATGATCCTTCTCTCTCCTCGTTTTATCCCCATTCCTTTGATAGTCATCCCTTTAATTCCTTTGAGGACAATTATATTGATAGTGACCATATGTTTGACAATGAAAACATTGAACATTTGTTAAATTCTTTCTATATCTTCAATCTCAAGAGGGGGGAGGAGGTCCTGTTATGGAGCATATTCCCTTCTTGGAGCAGGTCTTGAATTTTGTCTTCTATTAGAACTTCTTTGAAATATTCCAATATTAGGGCTTCTTTTCTCTTCAATCTCAAGAGGGGGGAGGAGGTCTTGTTATGGAGGATATTCCCTTCTTGGAGTAGGTCTTGAATTTTGTCTTCTACCAGAACTTCTTTGAAATATTTCAATATTAGGGCTTCTTTTCTTGTTACTACTTGAATTGGCTGCAAAAGGTTCTTCACATGGATCTTCAATCTCACCTCAATAATAGAGTCTTGATTGTTCTTGAGTGTAGGCACCCCATAGCTTGTCAAAATTACCTACATTTTCTCTTCCACAAATGCTTGATGCAAAAAATCCCACAATCTAGGTAAACTGCCCAAAACTATAACTACCAATTCTTTGTGAGATACTTCTTCTTCAATGGTTTTGAATTCATCTCTTATTTGAGAAATTTTAATGAAGTATGATGCAATTGTATCATTATTTGCATCTTGATATTGTGAAGTTGATTGTTTAGATTGATGTAGTTGATAGTGTACAAACCAGCAATGGCCCCACACATAGCCTTGGAAGATTAATGATAAGCAATATAGGGAATTAAATGATCCTTAACAAATTCTATAATGATTCATCTTTCCAAGATGAAAACTTCTTGAAATTTGTCTTTTCCTATTTGATCAACTAGTTCTATAATTTTTCTTATAACAATACCCAAGACCTTGTGCCTTGCAAGTACTAGGTCAATCCTAGCCTTCCATGCCCTATAATTAGTAGCTCCTTTAAGATTTTTTTCCTTCATGAAGAGATTCATGATGAATATGGGTGATCAAAGATAGAAGGTAGAATCTCAAAATCTTCAAAGTGCTTCTCAATTTCCTTCAATATGCTCTTCAAGGTGATCTCATAACTCTTTTCCTACACCAAAACTCTAATTCCATGTTGATTTTATAGTGCAATCAAGACTAGTATAGTTATTCAAAATTGATAACTACTTCCAATGATAGAATCTATATTCTTATAGTATTACAGTCATCAAGTGGTCCTGATGATGAACCACACTTGTTGGTTCGAAACGTGCCGGCCAAAAATTTCTCTTATGTGATTTCTACCAAAAAACTTTGCTCAATTCACTTTCTATAATAGAGAAATAGAGATCACAGTAAATAGTAATCAAGAGACAAGAGACATCGGAAATTAGGCTCATAACCAAGGAAAAACCCACAAGGGGAAAACCCAGCCAATCTTTCTTTATGAGAGAGAGAATTTAGTTCATCAATATTACGTCAAAATATTCCAACAAGATTATAAATATGACCTCAATGAATACCAAGTCAAAACAGTTAGCAGACAAAGAGAAAAAAAAAGTCAACTTCAATTAGAGCCAATTTTGCAACAATAGGATGAATTTCGTCCTATGGAAGCTCGGAACAAGAGGGTCGAAATTTAGTTAACCTCAGTCAAATAGTCACCTACAATTGTTAGTCAAAGGGGAAGATTTAACTTGCGATCCCTACCTCAAAAAAAAAATAGAAACTCGGTCTACCAAGAGTCAGTGAACCTTAATAAAATTTTACCTTCTCATATCAGTCAAAGTCTTGGTTAATAGAAGCAAGTCTAGCTCAAGTCAACATTATTCAAACAAAAAAATACAAGTTGGTCAACACAAATAGAAATAATTGGATGACCAAGAAAAGAGGATGATTTAGCCACCACCTATCACACAACTGAATCAATTCAATTAATGTTCATTTTTTTCCATTTTCTTAGAAAATCAATGTTACAAGATTAACCCAACTATCATGGTTGTCCTTCCATCTCTTTTATTAATTTAGATAGAAAACATATTATATAAAACCCCTCTACTCTCCATGTGTTGGGTAACCAAAAACTAAGAATTGAAAGAGAAGAACACGTTATTATATTTTCCAAATTTCTTGCAATTTAATTTATGTTTTGATACAATTCAAGTAATGGTGTATTGAGCATTCACATTCTATTTTTTTTCTAACTTGTGCCTCATTTAAGGAGAAAAAGTTCCCCATCTTAGCGAGGTAATGTTTGTATCCACAACATAGATATGGCTATAATTTCTATTTTTATTTATTTCTACTTTAACTTTGAATTACTAATTGTTGAAACTTTGAATACAAATTGTTGCAACTTTGAATTGTAGGTTTATTGCTGCAACTCAAGTGTTAATGTCATCTTCATTTACTCACTAATTGATTTATTGAAGGATTTACAACATTGTGTGAGTTAAGTTTGTTGTTGCAACTATGTTGTGGTACTAAAACTTACTATGTTTCCAAAATCATAATAGTTTTATTGTCTTAAATAGTTTGGATTGCGTATTTGATCAAACGTTCAATTTATGGTTACATCTCCTTTACAAACAAGCCTAAATAAATGGTTTGTAATTGAATGTGTTTCATATCATACATGTGCATTACATAATAGTTACGACAACCAAGATCGTTAACGCAAAATCCAATGAGAACTGTATCGAGTTCTCACTTTTTAGACGTAGCAAAAAATAATTCGATTTTGAAAAGTGTAGATATAGGATTCACCTTAATTTTTTTTGAGCATATTTTTGACATTTTAAATTTTCTTATTTATCAAGTATGTAAATTTTTATTTAATGTTAGAGAATTTCATGTTGATATTGAAAAGCAATGATATAGCATCAACGCCACTTTTGGTCGGCTTACTTTTGAAACTTTAAATTTTCTAATGTATTAAGTGTGGATAATAATTTTTTAAATTTAACAAATTTTTAATTAGTCATATTCTTCTTCTCTGAGATATAGGTGTTTTTCAGGTTTGTTTTTTCTGGGAAAAAATTAAAAATAGCATTTTTTATGAATTTTATGCGAGAAAATAATAACATGGCCAATTTTTCTTGAAAAAATAATGATTAACATAAAAATTAAAGTGAAAATTAGAGAACACAAATAATAAACATATAATAATAAAAAAACCCAAAAAAAATAAAAATATATATTAAAAGAAACATTAAAAATATCAAATTAAATATAAAAAATGCAAAAAAACATTTACAAATTAAAAAAAATGTCACCTTGTAAAAAAAACAAACCAACAAACAAAATGCAAAAAGTAGATTTTAAAAAATGTCTCCATTAAAAAATTTAAAAAATTACTAAAATAAATAAATAAATAAAAATTTAAAAACAAAAAAACACAGAAAAAACATTTAAAAATAAAAGTAAAATTAAATGGTGATAGCCCCTCAGAGGGGCCCCTTGGGGGCCATGGGGATGACATTTGAGACCCAAAATTGGTCGTTACCCCCACATTGCCTGAGGGGGCCAGGGCAAGCGCGGTTGCTCAAGCCCCTTGCTCGGGCCCCTTAGGCGTTGTGGGGTGCCAAGCCACGGGCTAGGGACATTTTCCTTTTTATTTACTTATTTTATATTTTTTAATTGTTAATTTTTTTTAAATGGGGGACATATAATTGTATTTTATTTTTTCCCCTCTTTTATTTAATTTTCTTTTCTTTTTAAGGGGAGACATAATTTTTAATTTTTTTTTTAACGGGAGACAATTTTTTTGCGCTTTTCTATTATTTTATTTTGTATTTTTTAATGCTTTTTCTTCCTCTTCTTTTAATTAATTTTTTTTAAATAGATATTTGTATCTTTTCTTTATTATGTTTCTTTTTTTCATCCGTTTAATTTTTTTAATATAAATTTTTTTATATTTGATTTTTTTTTGTCAATTTTAATTTTAAATCTAACCTTTTTCAATGTTTTGAGTTTATTTTATTTTATTTATTATTTATTATGTTTTTTTTGTTATGTTTTAATTTAGTTTTTATTTTTATTTTTAATTGATTTATTTATCGTTTTAAGGGTAACTCTCTATTTTCAACTAGCAACCTGACCCCAATATGTGTCCTTTTGAGAGTTGATTTTTCAATTTTCGTTACTATTAATCAAGTTTGTTTTTATTATTTGTTAATTTGATGGTTGATTTTTAAGTTTTCATTCTAATAAGTCAAGCAAGCCCACTATGGGTTAATTCGATGGTTGATTTTCAAGTTTTCATTGCAATATGCCAAATTCTCTTAGGCTAAGATTTTAAAAGAATTATATGTTTAACATTTGGTATAATTATTTTTTCTTTAAATATTTATTTTTAAGATTTAATTTAATCATGATATTTGATCTCGAAATTTGTTGAAAATTTAAGGTTTGTTATAGTCATAATATTTGTTTCAAAGTCCACAATCGAAAAATGATGAAATTTTAAGGGTTTTGAGTCATAATATTTTATATCTAATGTCATGGTTAAAAAATATCAACATTTTAACTTTTTTAGTCATGATATTTATCTTTAACATTGTAGTTGAAAATTGTTGGAGTTTTTAGGTTTTTTAGAGTAGTGATATTTATCTTCAACATATTGTTGAAAACTATTGGAATTTTGATAATTTTTGGTGTCATGATACTTTATTTTTGATGTCATTGCCTAAAAATGCTGAAATTTTCGCCGACATCAACACTTTTTATTTCAGGTTGATTTTTCATGTTTAATGCACAAAGATTTCAGTGTTTAATGTTATTGTTAAAAAAAAATTAACCAAAAAAAAATGTTGATGCAGCATCAAGTTGCATGTGTTTTTTCATGTTTTTTGTGCAAAAAAAAAAATCATTTACTATCATTATTAAAGATGTTGAAAAGTTACCCAAAAAAATGATGTAGCATCAAGTTGCATGTGCTTTCCATGTTTTTTGGGCAAAAGAATTTGGATTTTACTAACATTATTATAAATGTTGAAAATTTATTAAAGGAACTTAGCTCAAGTGGTATGGTTCATGATTTGTGTCCCAAGTAGCTTGGGTTCAAGTCTCTAGAGACACATTGGCTTGTGTGGCATTTATGAAATAGTTTTACTAATGGTGGAATAGTGGCAGTTGTTTATCAATTGTGCCTAGTGAAATGTACTCATTTCTGTTAAAAAAAAAGGCTGAAAATTTACCAAAACAAAATTGTCTTTTACTGCGATTTTTAAAAAATTGTTGAAAATTTACCCAAAAGAAATGGTGCTTATGCCACATCAATTGCATGTGTTTTTCATGTTTTTTGCACTATAAAATAATTTAGTTTTTACTGCCATTGATATAGATTGTTGAAAATCTATCCAAAAAAAAGTGTTGATGTAGCATCAACACTTTTTGTCTTTGGGTTGTTTTTCATGTTTTTTGGCTAGAGTTCTCGTTTTCAAGAAATAGTTCTCATTTCCTTGGAACGTAGATTCATTTTAATACTTGAGAAAATAACCTTTAGATTCTAGTGTGTTTTGATTTCCTACAAGATTAATTTACTTTCCTACAAGTGAGATTTACATTCCTACAACATTGATTAGATCGTGTGTCTTTATATTCATGAAAGTGTGGATTGGATTGAACGTGTGATTTTGTCACATACCCATGGGTACAATACTAAAATTTCCTTCTATGCTCTACCGGATCCCTGATGTGGACCTTTTCATTTAGTTGCAAGACTTATATTTCAAATCAACCCTTGAGCAGAAATTTCAACTTGGAGAAAAGAATCAATCATGGCATGCAACCAATAAGATTCTTTAATGGCTCAACACAAACATTAATGGAATGTTATCTAGAATTTTACTCTAGCTAGCATGGCCATGAATCTGATCATAGTCTTATGGCCATAGTAAAAGTATTACTGATAAATATATTATCTAATAGGAATAAATGGTTAAACGATGCCTTTGCTGATGCAATTCACTATTGGGGGCTTCGTTTTGAATTTTGAATTTTTGAGAGAATAAAAGCGAAGGACAGGTGGTGGGAGAAACGATTGAGTTACAGAGGTCACATTCAAGGATGGAGCCAAGAAAATACAGTATACGGGTAGTTGCAAATGGGAGCAATCGAGTGAATAAGAAGGAGAGTAGAAAGCAGCTAAGGGAAAGGATAGTCGAACAGGACTGGCAGTGGGAACGGTGAAAGAAAATATAAAAGCATAAGACAACAAGGGAGAGGGGTTGGTATCTAGCAGGGGTTAGCAGTGTATAATAACAAGGTCTCGAGGACTTGAGTAGTTGTAGAATGGCTATAGCTAGACTGGGTCAGAGGTCTGAGGCATCCTATGTCTATGGTATTTTATGTATCTAATAAACGGCTTTATGCCTAATGTATATTGTAATGAATCTTCCTTAAGTTTATGTTAATGAATGAATGAGATAGTTTGAATAGTGTTATGGTTAAGTGTATTGTTCTAGTTTATAGACCTGCTCAAAATTTTAATTTATGGCTTTTTACTGGATGAATATGGTAACTGTAGCAGTATAACATTGTGATGAATGATCTCTTTAATCTATCGATAGTTAATGTTTGGATCTCCCTTGATATCTCTCCAACGCTACTTAGTTCTAGTCGTGGCACACCTCGAGTGAGACTCCTTACCCTTGGGTAAGGTAAAAATGTTGGTGTTGGCCTAGACTACAGTGGATCCTTTTTGGCCCCTTGTGCCTAGACCAAGGGTCTGTTCTCTGGTGATATTTTTGTGCCAACAAATGGTTCTATTGTTGGGACTAGAAATCAAAAGAAGTGGTTCAGAATATGGTATCAAGGATATTTAAGCAGGAGATATGAGACTAGTGGGATAATCAAGTGGATAGGTTTGTGTAAAAAAAATCTACCCTTCGAAGTCAATCTACTGCTAAGGTGAATGAAGAAATATTGTACTTCGAGGCTGCGAGCGATCAGTACGAGATCTTCTTTTGTAAAATTTTAGAAGAGTTGTATAACTAGTTAAGGAGACTAAAATTGAAGAACTAGCAAGAAGAACTGACACCAACATGTCTCAATTAGGTCCCCGCAAATCTCGCGACACTCCAATGCTTGGATAGTGACCTGATGACAAAAATAGATTTCTTGGTATAGACTACCATAGAGGGGTATGTTATCAAGTTCGTAACAGAGAGATACCAGTCCTTCTCGAACGAAGACGTGGTATTTAGATCAGCTTTCAGAGAAAAACTAGTGAAAGAGGTATCATTTTGGATTAATATGTTGATGGTGGAGGAAGGGTTGATACCTTTACACGAAGTGAGTATGGTAGCATAAAACCCCAGTGCTAGGGGAAGGATCTAAGGGGAGAGTGCTACCAATTGGGGAATTGGGATGTTATTGAAGGAATGGATATAGAAGGATTATGAAGAGCTAGAGATGTCAAAGTGGAAAGGAGAACGCTAATAGCAGAAAAATGGCAGGAAAGAGCAGTATAGGCACTGAAAGAGAGACTTGTAGGACCCCACCAAGGAGCGGAGTCGAAGATTCTGAAAAGGAGAAATAGGATCTTAAAGGACCCATAGAAAGAGATGGATGTTGACACGACATATGGGAGCTAGGAGAATGACAGGAACC
Source organism: Pinus taeda (assembly GCA_000404065.3). NCBI lineage: Eukaryota > Viridiplantae > Streptophyta > Pinopsida > Pinales > Pinaceae > Pinus > Pinus taeda. Next base: position 37,049 of record APFE030727708.1, on the reverse strand, counting down.
CTCCCTTCCAGGTTACGGGAAATATATCAGAAGGAAGCAATCATAGAATTTTCGAGGAAGAGATGGAAGATGAGATGTACGATGTGATGAGGTGATTGCTCACTGAGGATGATATGTCAGACGAAGTTCAACATCGGAATCCCAAAAAGCTCCAGTAGTGTTCACCACGACCTTTCCCTAGTTCTTTACAATAGCTCTAGTAAATTTGTTGCTAAATTACTTAAATCGATATGCGTACACAGTGTGCATGACAAATATAAGACAAGTTTTGAAACATCTAATAGTAGTGGGGCTAGCAATATTAGTAACTTGGGATTACAAGGATCTCATCAACCCGAAGCCCAAGGATTTGTGCTCCTAGCACATACTCGAACCAACATGGCAAGATCCTTTAGTAGATATCTAGAGTTCACTGGTAGAGGGAACACACATGTGGAACAACATTGGTACCTATGTGAAGCAATATGGAGAGCCCGCCAAACATCAGACAAGATGAAGTTGATTGAATTCCATACTACTATGAGGGAGAGAGCTCTAAGGTGGTTTATCAAATGGTTAGAGTTGAATTGTAATCCCTCTGTGGATGAAATCAATAAGAGCTTTGCGCAAGAGTTTGAAGTACCACAAACATATCAGCAAGGATTGTTGAAACTGTGGGAGATCAAGTAGAAGGAAAGAGATACTTCTTAGGAATTAGTGCATAGGTTCAAAGATGAAATCAGTAAGTTAAGCTATACAATAGATCCTAATCATTAGAGGGATTGGTTCATTAAAGCGCTCCTACCGCTTACTAGGACACCGCTGACACAATAAAAGATCGAAACCCTCCAAGATGATCTAGAGCAAGAAACACACATAGATTCCATGACAGGGTATCCCCATGAGTATTGGGGAGGAATGCGATCTTAGGATCCATCGATCATGGGCCTCCAAAATAAGATCGCCAGTCTAATAGAGAAGTTAAAGGACTTACAGTCGATTCGACTAGGGCGACCCAATGTATGGTGCACACACTGCCTGATAGAGGGCCATGTAGCAACTAAATTCCCAAGATGGAGAGGCACAAGTAGTTTAGCAGACCTTGCAAAATCATGAGGGGCCCCACCAACAATAGTTGTTGCGGCATTAGGATCACAAGGAGCATTCTTGTGCTGAAATTCACAAGTCTACTATGAAGTCTGTAGAATCTATGGACATTTTCAGCGACTATGTCCAATATTGAAGAATTACTCCAACGTGCTCAACAATAATAATTGTGAGTTAAGTGCATCAATGAATTACCATACCGACCAGTGTCGGGTGTTAGATGCCTTAGCAAAATGACTGGACTGGTCAACATTCAGAATGAGTGAAATTGGTCGACGAGGACAGGGAGGAGGTATGAGAGGAGGAAGAACAGGGGATAGAGGACCCGTGAGGTGCTACAACTATTATCAGGAGGGACATGTTTCCAGAGACTGCCCACTCCCAAGAAGGTCGTAGAGCTCATATTTTCGGGTCAATTCACATGCCACAAAAGATTTTCCCGAGTTGATTTCAACATGGGAAGAAAGGACTAGGCTCCAGGGAACTAACTTGATCAACGTAGAACCACAGACTGTTGACATTATCCCACCAAACAATATAAACATAGTCACTAAAGGGGGTAAGAAGATAGGGGAGGGTCATGGAGTGAAAGACTAGTCCTCAATTGTTCGGGTGGAATCCATGATGGGCTCATACAATCCCACTCAACAAAAGCAATACTATCAAGAAGAAGCCAAGTTGTTTGATAACTCAACGAAAGCTAAAAATTACAAGGTGCAGGACTCAAGCACAATGGCAAGTTCTCGACCAATTGAAGAATGGTTTAGGCTATTCCTACAAATATTTGATAATGAACATATGCTAGTGGAGTTCCTCAAGAATCTAAAAGAATATTACTAGAAGAAGAAGCGAGAGAGGAAGAAATATGAAAAAATCTGCTTGAAATACATACGAGGAGGATTCAGAGGAATAAGAAAAGGACTAGTAGGGAATTCTAGATTGATGCTCAAGCTGTATGGTTTCATATTAAAGATACAATTTTAGATCTAGGATCATATGTTAATATCCTGCCTAGAAAAACATGGGAAGCACTGAGGAAGCTGCAACTGGAGTATTCACCAATTCAATTGTGGATGGCAAACCAATACTAAATCTTACTCATCGGGAGGCTAGAAGTTGTTGAGATAGATGTAGTAGGGATAAAAACTCATGTCTAATTTGAAGTAATAGATATAATGGGTGATAAGGACCCTTACCTAGCACTCCTTGGTATCGACTGGGCATATGAGGAATATGCCATCATCAACCTTAAAATGAGTCGATGACTTTTGAAGTAGAAGGGATGCAGGTAATACAACCACTAGATCCATACTAGGGACCAAGATTCATTGAACCTGTAGATGATCGAGATGAGCTTGGAATGCTATATCATTTGTACAGGCTAAATGAAAGAAAAAGAGAAGACTTCATCAATCCCACGATAGGAGGATCAGTTAGTAGGAGAAGCATACAGAGCTCAAAAGTTGGCTCAAAAGCCACTTGGGATGTTTGGCAACAAGGAGGATATGAGGTTGATACCAAACGTTGTGCCAAGATATTTTGAGTTTACTAGATTGGAACCGAGGTAAGTAATTACCCAACCTTCCATGGTATACAATCAGTAGATGATTTTTTGAATAAGGTTTATATAACTATAAGGGAGAGCCACAACGTCCCGTTATTGGACATTTCATTTCAAGACGTCCCAGCAAGATGGTGGGGATAACATCACAACACCATTTGTGACTGGTATAATATCAAGCGGGATATGAGGGAAATGTTTAAACATGAACGAGACCACCCACGGGAGATGGTGAACTATAGGGGGGACTCTGGTCTCAGGCAACATCTAGAGGACTGCACAGAGAGATGGAGAAAAGAGTGAGTCCCAAAGGAATTGAGTGTCTCAACTTTAATTATCAAACTAGTGTCCCTACATACTTAAGAGGGCTCAGAACTATGTGTGCATCATCCAATGTATCCTTCTTTGGTTGATCTGATGCAACTGAAGGGAAACTAGGTTGCAAGGAGACCATTAATGCTCTATAGGCTATAGGCAATACTCAAAATTTTCAAAAACACAAAGAACAAATTGTAAATCTACACTAATTGCAAGAAAACAAATAACAAAAAGTATGCCTACTATAATTATAGAAAAGTGGTGCAAACGGAAATAATGGTGCAATAATAAAAGAGTTTTGGATCAATATGACCCACAATCACCCCGCGATCCCCTTTTACACTATAACCCGATATTCAACCCTTTTCTTAAATACATTGGAAAAACCCACAAAACATTAATATTTACCATTTGTATTGGCGCGCCTATCATACACAGAAGTCAAGACACCAAGGGTTGTTGACCGTTGATCTGAAGCTATGAGATCCAATGGTCTAGATCAAATCCCCTATCGCAATCAGTAGTCGGAAAGCTTGCACTATTGGTTCTTTCTCTTGGACGGAGATCTAATGTGATATCGCATATCGCTATTGGCGATCACAACGTATCACTTTACACCTTATTACTCCAGCTCTGAAATTTCGATGCGATATGTCCGCGATCACATATCACCAAGGGTCGGGGATAGGACTTGCCACTCGCCGAATGGTTTGAGGGATGCAATATATATATGAATTACCAGACCCGATAAGTCCCAAAATCAACCTTTATATTATTTCACATCCAGTTAGCCGAATTGACTAAGCGTTTTGCATTAATTCCTTATGTAAATTGGATTTCCACTTGCAGACCCAAACTACACCAAGTATGTCTTAAATGTGGGGATTTCCACTATGAAATATAAAAACACATGACCAACATCAAAGTATTTAAATACAAAGAAAGGAAATCAACGTTCAAAGCCTCCACGGGATGTTCAAATGATAATACACGCAACACTATTTTATTCACCATATATACATTACAGAGTCTCGGCTAGAGGCCAGATACACAAATAATAACCTATATCTTCAAAATAAATGTAATCCAAACACACTCTATGCTCTCTCATCCCTTAGCAATCCTCTCTCCTCTCGCTCATTACATTTTATTTCATTTTATCACTTGATAAACACTCTAAAAATATTTAACAACAAATCTCTATTTTTAATAGATCTAACAAAAATCTTCTGATTCCTAACTCTATGATAACAATCCCTATCTCTGAATATAAAATAAGATAGTCTCTAACTTATTACAATAATGGATTATAACAAATTTCTTGAGAGATCCAACCCTCTCAGAAAAACCGAGTTTGACCCATCAGTCAGTGAATTTCAACCTGTTTAGCCACAACATGTGAACAAGTTTTCACATTGCTGGCTAATCCCAATGCTCCTGCATCAGACTCTCGGGGAAGAAAGTACTTGTCCTTCAAGATTTTAGGACTTACTCCATATTTCTTTATTTCTCTGTTGTCAACCAGTTGGAATCTTCCACTGGCTGCTCTTTCCATTTTACTAAATACTAGAAATAGTTTCGCCCTCTAGTTTTCTTAGATACTCTTTGATCCAAGATAGTTTCAACTTCCTCCTTGAATGCTTTTGGTACCTATTCCTCCGAGTTCACGATTTGAAATTAATCACCTGTAGCTTCTTTCTGCAACTCTGTCTCTGCCTCTCTGAATGGATATAGGTCTGCAACATTAAGAAAGGGGGATATGCCAATCCCTTCTAGTAACTCAATCTCATATGCATTGGCAAAAAATTTCCTTTTAATTTTACAAGGTCCTATCTTCTTCATTTTCAGCTTGTTATAAGTTTTAGTAGGAAATCTCTCTTTCCTCAAATATGGCATTACTAAATTTCCTACTTGGAACTCCTTTTCTCTTCTTTTCAGATCTGCCCTCTGCTTGTATTTGTCGCTACTTTCCTACAATTTGTCCTTGACTTCTTCCTACAATCTTTGCATCTATTTTACAAATTCTCAGCACCTGCACTCCTAGTTTCCTTCTTTCCCAAATTCCTTAGCTCATATACGCCTCTTGGATGCATTCCAAAGACAATCTGAAATGGGCTCATTCCAGTGTTTCGGTTTGGTGTATCATTGTAAGCGAACTCCTGAGCTTGAGCTAATGCCAAATCCCACTGTTTGGGATTCTAATATGCTAGACTCCTTAATATATTCCACAAGCTCTAGTTCACTATTTAAGTTTGTCCATCTGTTTGAGGATGGTACGTTGAGCTAAAATTGAGATTAGTTCCCAGTTTCTTTCAAAGTGTCCTCCAAAAATTCCCTACAAACTTGGTATCACGGTTAGATACAATGCTTATAGGTAACCCATGCAATCTCACAATATTTGAAAAGAATAAATTGGCTATGTATGTTGCATCGCTAGTTTCCCTACATGCTATGAAATCTGCCATTTTAGAAAGCCTATCTATTACAACATAAATGGAATCATTACCCCTCTAGATTTTTGGCAATCCCAGAACAAAGTCCATGTTGACTGCATCGCACGATCGATCTGGTATTGGCAATGGCTGATATAGTCTTGCATTCTGACTCCTTCCTTTGGCATACTGACATACCATGCATTTCTCAACAAACATTTTAATATCAGTTTGCATTTTCGACAATAATAAAAATTGTTCACCTAAGCGAAGGTTTTATCTTGTCCAAAATGACCAGATAACCCTTCGCTATGTTTTTTCTTGATTACGTTCGCCCTCATGGAAAATTTTAGAATACATAACTTATTGTTTTCAAATAATAGGCCTCCTTGAATGAGGTAGTCCATCCACTAACTTCTGTTATGGCTCACTGGATTCTGAACTGTTGTGTAGATATCTCTAAAATCTTCATCATCCTTGTATATTTCTATCATGTCCTCAAAACATACAACACCCACTTTGAACTCTTGTATAATACAAATTACTCTGCTCAATGCATCTGCTACTTTATTAGACTTACCACTCTTATGCTTTATTACAAAAGTAAAACTTTGCAGAAATTCCACCCACTTGGCATGCTTCTGATTCAACTTCAGCTGGTTATTAATAAACTGTAAGGCATGGTTGTATGAATATAAAATCAATTCTTTCGGCAACAAGTAGTGCCTCCAGTTTTTCAAATCCTGCACAATAGCATAAAACTCCTTGTCATAAGAAGAATATTTCTTCTTTGCATCATTCAGTTTCTCGCTGAAATATGCTATTGGCCTTTACTCTTGACTTAGAACTGCACCAACTGCTACCCCACTTGCATCTATTTCTACTTGAAAGACTTTCTCAAAATTAGGCAATGCTAAAATTGGCTCCTCTGTTATCTTCTTCTTCAGAAAATTAAAGTTTCTTTCTTCTGCTTCTGTTCATCGAAATGGCTGATTGATCTCCTCAATTGTCTCAAGGATCAATGCACAAACTTGACTAAAACATCTTATAAACTTGTTGTAAAAACTTACAAGTCCATGGAAGCTTCTTACCTCAAATATACTTCTAGGAGTAGGCCAGTTCCAAATTACTTGAACCTTCTCCAGATCCATCTTCAAGCCTACTTTAGAAACTACAAATCCCAAGTACACCAACTCTTCCTTCATGAAACTACACTTCTTTAAATTTATTAGTAGTTTCTCTTTCTGCAGGGTTCTCAAGACCAACTTAAGATGTTCTAAATGCTCCTATTTACTTTTGCTCAAAACTAGATATCATCAAGGTAAACTATGAAAAATTTACTTGCATACTCCTCAATACTTCATTCATTAGCCTCATGAACATGTTGGGTTCATTAGTGAGCCCAAAAGGCATCACTAACCACTCATACAATCCACTATTTTTTTTTAAGGCAATTTTCCATTCATCGCCTTCCCGAATCCTTATCTGATGATACCCATTGTTCAAATCTATCTTAGTAAAGTATTTGGATCCACTTAAATAGTCCATTAAATCATCCATGCATGGAAATGGAAATTTGTACCTTATCTTGATCTTATTGATAGCTCTGAAATCTATGCACATGTGCCATTCTCCTCCTTTCCTCAGACTGAGTATTGTCGGTACAACACACAGGCTCCAACTTTCTCTGATCAGCCCCTTGTCCATCAGCTCCTGTACTTGCCTTAAAACCTCTGTGTTTTCCTGAGGAGTTAGCCTATATGCATCTTTATTTGGTAAGCTTGCCCCTTGTATTAAATCGATCTGATGGATAATACTTCTAATTGGTGGTAAGGTATCCAGAAATTCATCCACAATGATATCAGCAAATTCATTCAATAAAACTTTAACTCCTTCAAGAAGATCATCTAAATTTGTGGAGTTTAAGATTACCTTTGGCATTCCCACGATAGTAAAATGCAGCTCCTCAATTTTCACTACCTCCTGTAGCAATTCTTTCCCGCTTATTAGCATAATGCTATTCCCAGGCATTCCTTTATCAGCATCATGCTTCAATGGCAACAACGTGTGCTTCGTTCCATCTTTCTCTATGGTATAGGTGTTTCTTCTCCCATCATGAACCGCTTTCCGATCAAACTTCCATGGCCTCCCCAATAATATATGACATACGTCCATGGGAATTTCATCACATAAAATCATATCTTTATACGTACTTGTTTACATCTCAACATTGCACTATTCTATCACAATGAATTGATGGCCCTTCTGCAACCAAGACACTCTGTAGGGTGAAGGATGTATTGTCTTCAGTAAGCCAAGCTTATCCACCATCTTTATGGACACAAGATTGTGAGCGCTTCCACTATCTATGATTACCTTACAACACTTGCCTTTTGATTTACAGGCGGTTCTGAACAAGTTTTTCCTCTGCATAGGTTCTCCAGTCTCCTACTTTTCTCTAAGCAAAGTTCTTCTTAATAACAGTGATTCACCTTCTTCAAGGGATTCTTCTTTCTCCATAAGTTGAGATGGTTCTTTCTTTGCCTCAACCACATTTGCATTCCTCTTACTTACTGGTTTATTATGAGGACAGTCCCATGATATATGTCCCCACTCTCCATAGGTATGGAACCAAACATCTCTTCCTCGCCCCCTTCCTCTGGGTGTGAATCTTCCTCTGTTAGCTTCACCCATCTATGGTGGTATGCTACTCAAGCTTCCTGCTTCATGTTGATGTTGCGGTCCTCTGGGTCTGCTAGCTCCTCTACCTCTCACCGAGCTTCTTCCTCTATTTCTCTAACTCTGCTTCCTCAAGATCTTCTCCTCTACCTTCAAGCTTGCTTGATAGGCATCCTCAATCGTTTTCAGACTTAATAAGCTAATCTCATGTTGTATCTCATACCTTAATCCATTAATATATATAGCTACTTTTTTTATGTCATCTTCAACATGTCCAGACCTAATGCTCAATCTATAAAATTCTTCTATATACTCCTTAATAGATATCCCTTTCTTCTTTAAATTTTGCAATTTCTTAAAAAGATTCAAATGGTAGTCTTTAGTCAAAAACTTGGATTTCATTTTACTTACCATTTTGTCCCATTGCTTGATTTTGGATTTCCCTTTCCTCGTTCTTGCTGTCTGTACCTCATCCCACCAGATAGCCACATGAAACTTCAACTTGGTGACTGCAAATTTCACCATCTTCATCCCTTCAATTTCTTCATAATAAAAGTATTGATCTAAGCACCTGATCCAATCCATTAGTTCCTCTGCGTTCAGACTTCCTTCATACATAGGGATCTCCACTTTAGTTCTTCCTTTGACTTTCGCCATCATCTTGATGACTTTAGTAGTTTCATTGTCTTCCTCTTGTTCCTCTTCAACAAATTCTTCTAAAGAGCTCTCATCTCCCTCATCAGATGCTATTCTCTGGGCTATCTCAATCATCTCCATTCTCGCACGCAACTTCGTACCTCTTCCAGTAGTACTACATTTGCCTCAAGTCTTCCTTGACCAATACCTCTCCTTGATGGCATTTTCACTGCAACAACCCCCTCTTCTACTCTGATACCAAAAAATGGTGCTGGAAGAAACAATGGCGCAATAATAAAAGAGTTTTAGATCAATATGTCCCACAATCACCCTGCGATCCCCTTTTACACTATAACTCGATATTTAGCCCTTTTCCGAAATACATTGGAAAAACCCACAAAAACATTAACCTTTACCATTTGTATTAGCGTGCCTATCGTACATAGGAGTCAAGGCACCAAGTGTTGCTGATCGTTGATCTGGAGCTACGAGATCTGATGGTTCAAATCAAGTCACCTTATCGTAATCGGTAGTCAAAAGGCTTGCACTATTGGCACTTTCTCTTTGACGGAGGTCTGATGCGATATCGCATATCGCTATCAACGATCGTAACGTATCACTTTACACCTTACTACTCTTGCTCTTAAACACTAATGCAATATGTCGGGGATCGCATATCACCAAGGGTTGAGGACGGGACTTGCCACACGTTGAAATGTTTGAGTGATGCAATATATATATATATATGAATTACTCTACCCAATAAGTCCTAAAATCAGCCTTTATATTATTTCACGTCCGATTTTCCGAATTGACTAAGTGTTTTGCGTTAATTCCCTGTGTAAATGGGATTTCCGCTTGCGGACCCAAACTACACCAAGTCTATCTTAAATGTGGGGATTTCCACTATTAAATATAAAAACACGGGACTAGAATCAAAGTATTTAAATACAGAGAAATTAAATCAACGTTCAAAGCCTCCACGGGATGTTCAAATGATAATACACGCAATACTGTTTTATTCACTATAAATACATTACAGAGTCTCGGCATGAGGCCAAATACACAAATAATGACCTTTGTCTTCAAAATAAATGCAATCCACACACACTCTATGCTCTCGCTTCCCTCAGCAATCCTCTCTCCTCTCGCTCATTACATTTTCTTTCATTTTTATCACTCGATAAACACTCTAACAATATCTAACAACAAATCTCTATTTTTAATAGATCTAATAGCAATCTTCTGATTCCTAGCTCTATGCTAACAATCCCTATCTCTGAATCTAAAATAAGATAGTCTCTAACTTATTACAATGATGAATTATAACAAATTTCTTGAGAGATCGAACCCTCTCAGTAAAAACCGATTTTGACCCATCAGTCAATGAATTTCAACCTGTTTCGTCACAACATGTGAACAAGTTTTCGCATTGTTGGCTAATCCCGATGCTCCTGCATCAAAAAGTAAAGAACAACAAGTAAAACTACTCTAATTGTTTAAAATGAAACAAAATAATTTCAAGAAAGCTAGAACAAAATCAAACCTCTTCTATTATGCATGGTAAACTAACTTACAACTGAAAGAGAACATTCAAAGAATAAACCCTAATTGTATAAAAGATAGCAATTTTGTGACAACCACTATCTTAAGTATTATAGGGGATCTTTGAACTGATAAAGTCCATATTTTAGATTTCTTGGACTGTTAGCTTGTTGTAATGAATTTTTTGGATAAATCCCATCCATATTGACTTGAAGATTGAAGTTTCAAACCTGCAACTAAGGTTCATCATTAGGATAAAAGTGCGTGAGGAGAATTGATCTACCTAGGTATTAATATGGAAATGGTAATAGGGTAAATGTGGTCGATAAAGAAATGACTATAATGGAGAAATTTTGGAAATTGGCCGACGAAGAGAATGTTCATGATAAAAGTAGTAATTATTAAAAAATGTAATGAATAAAATTATATGTAAAAAGTCATAAATGTGTAAATAGTGTGATTAATAATATGATATAACATTAAATAATTAATGTATTTTATAAATTTCAAGAACAATTAATGTATTTATTTTTATTATTATTTCTAATATTTTAATTGACCGTCCTCGTACAGACAAGGCATCACCATTTTGGCTCTCCATATTTTTCCGTCTCATTTCCTCCGTCAACAAGGATGAGACTATTTCATCAAACTTCAAGGCACTTTCATTACTACCTATTGCAATAGCCAGGCTATCCCATGAATCTGGTAGAGAACACAACAAATTGATGCACTTATCTTCATCTAAAATTTTAATATCAATAGATAATAACTGACTTACCATAGTATTAAATGCGTTCAGATGTTCTGTCATCGAGTCTCCATCTTTCATCCTTAGGTTATACACCTTTTTCCACAAGAACAGTTTATTCACCAGAGACTTAGATTGGTACAATGTCCCTAACTTGTCCCACAAAGCCTTCGTCGTAGCTTCCCCTGATACATTCAGCAATACTGGATCTGAGACACACAATCGTATTGTGCTCTTTTCCTTCCGATCCAACTTCTTCCATTCTTTATCGGACACTCTCGTTGGTTTAGTACCCGGATCTACCCCGATCCCCTGATCTTTATCCACCAGCAGATCCTCCATCTTGAGTTTCCACAACTCAAAACTTTGACCATTAAACTTCTCGCTCTCTATCTTTCCACTGGTCACCATCTTCTTTCACCAATAGAATCGATCTCACAGATCTCCCACTGAACAAGGTCTACCACAGGCCCGAGCGAAACCCCTTAGCAACAAAGGCGTCCCCTTGAAGCCAAAACTGCTCCGATACCAAATGTAGGTTTTAACCCTATACAGAAATTACCTGCATAGGAATTCTAAAACACAAAAAATAAACAATACAAGAGCATAACAAATAAAACACATATACACAGAGATTCTCCCTTAGATCCCAAAACCGGGACTACCACCTTGATTTTTCATTATGTTCCTTTCAATGTTACAATACATATTTATACATGCTGAAGCATCCAATACCATGGACCAGAAACCATCGCATCCAATACCATGGACCGAAAACCATCGCGTCCAAAAAACATGTGTGAAAATCATGCACAAAACCATAGGTGGGTCCGCCCAACCTAACATATGGTCCAAAACAAAAATTTTTTTGGGGCACTGCCCTGAACCCCATAAAGTGGGGTTAGGCATGCCCTTCAAACCCCCTGTTAACTACGTGGAAAGAATATAACACAACGCAACATATAAATCATAACAACATGCTACAAACTTGGCTAGGAAACCGAGACAAAAATTGTGACTAATCCTCTTCCTAATTTATTGGAACTCTTGCCTCGTCATCCTTCTAAAAATATCTTTTGTTGCATAGCTCCTCCTTTCAAGATTTTTGATCTGATAACGCTAACAATCTCATTATTATCCTTTTGAAGTCGAAACATAAACAGTATTGCTAACGGGTTAGTTGTCAGTTCTTTTATAGAGTCGATTTCCAAAAATGCACTGAAAATGAAAATTTCAATGCTTATTCACCTTTACCAATGTAAATCACTGACAGATAGGTTATCAGCCTACGAATCAAAATTTCACTTTGACAATGAGTGAGCAAAACTATGTGGTCAAAAATCAACAAGCTAAGTGTGTTAGCTTCCTCTAGTAAGACATCAACATTTATCCTCCTTTGTCTCTTACTCCTTTGAACCTCGATAATAACCCCTTTCTTTGAATATTTGGTTTTCTTGGTCTCTTTGAGCTTGTGGCCTTCTTTTGGTTTATGATCAAGTCATTTTGAGGATTTTTATTTACATCTATGACCTCCTTTGCTAACCTAGGATTATGCTTCAATTGGATATTCAGTTTCATCTTGTTCCATGGCCTGGTGTGGGGTATTTTTCCATATTTAAACATCTATGCCAAGGTGGGTTCCTTATCTACTAGTGTCTGCTCTACTTCAGGTTCAATCATTTTTCCATTGGATTTCTTTGTTTGCTTGCTAACTTCTTTTTCTGTCGGTAGGGGAACAATGAGAGGAGGAGCTTCATTTTTTGTTCATAGCCTATTAATACTCTTGGTATAAACCCTGGGTAATTTAGGAGCCAAAGGAAGAACTGGTTCCACCTTTTTTTGGCTCCTAGTTTGTACAGACATGGTCCCCTGTTGAGGATTTTTTGGTTGTTAGATTTTCTTTTTGCTACCCTTCTTCCTACCCAATTTTGATTTTGCAATTTGAAGTTCAAACCCTCCCCAAAACAAAAAATGTTCCAGGTCCTTCAAGCCTTTCTCAACTAGCTTTCAATTAACAATTTTATCAGACCCTTATGATATATGAAGTGGGAAGATGCATCTGGTCTTGCTCTAACTCTAGCAGACATATGTTTCAGGATTTCCAATAGAAAATAGGAAGTATTGATTCTCAACAGACTTACTATATGAGCTAAAAATTATAAATGATAGAGATTAACTCGATTGTAGATTCCTTCATAGGTGAAGTATGACTGAATGATCCGTAGGATACATTGCCACTTATTATTTAACCAGGACCTCTAAACTCCTAAACACAAATTCATTTCCTTAAATTCATGTTTCAGGAAAAACGTTACACGGATGTCAGCTAAAACATGGCTCTTGAATGCTCTTTCTCTGTCTATAGTAAAACCTCTGACTTCAGTGATTAGCTCCTCTGTGACCTGAAATGAAATTCCTCCAACAGTCACCTACTGACCATCGAAGCCTTCTGCAAACTCTCTAGAAACTCCATCATGATAACCTGCACAACAAGAGAAAAATTGCTCCCACCCTACTTCCTAAAAACATTGTTGAATCTCTAGATAGACTTCGAGCAGGTAGGGTTCCTTAGGCCCACCTTTGTTCAATTTTTCGCTCCTTCCCATGTTTCTCACTACCAAGAAAAAGCACTAGAAGCGAGATGGTGATTCAATCCTAGGTTTCTGGGGAAAACTTAACAACCTGTCCTCATTTAGCATAGGAAATACAACAATGCAATCATCGATTATACGGGTCTTACTACTATATGAGGTAACTCACCCTAGGACATGTCAAGTTGTGAACCATTATAACGAACTGACAATTAATTTAAGAAATCTTAACACGCAATTGTGATTTTTTAACCCGCATTACCTCTCGGCGATTTCAACCTCTTACCTACTCTCCCTCGCGTCATCTTTGCTACGGTGACGCGAACGGTCCTAGATTCATCCCCCACTGCCGCAATGCGCTGCGATCCCGCTCGTGACTTCCGACCAGGGCGATGAATCTGTGCCCTGTTCCCAAGTTTCCCTCGGAGCAGTCCTCTATTTCCCTCAGTTGTGCTCCCCCTCCCCCCTTAATGCTCCAGCGATCTCTTCATTCGTGGGATTCCATTACGGATCAATATATGGGTGGCCCCACATCGCAAAACAAGGCAAATGCGCGACGCAACCCAATAAAACCGTCAAGTGCGCCTGACCGCGGAGTTCCGCACTAATGTCGGCGCGATCCCACCCACAAGGATCACTCCCACTGGCTCTGCCACACCACACAAAAAGGGGGGAGGGGGTGGAATTCAACAATGGATCACGTGACCTCACCATCTAACTCATTGGCACTTATTTGATAATGATTATTCATCTATTGACATGTATTCTTTCAACACATTATAAGACAAAATTAAATTTCTCCTTTTGGCGTTGATACCCTGAATGTCAGTGCATTTTTAAAATTTTCAAACATAAAAGAAAGTTGACACTCTCGTTGTCAGTGCATTAACCTTGTTTATTACAAATTTGCGTTGACACTCTTGTTGTCAGCGCTTTAAAGATCAATGAATAAAATTGTAATAACACCCTAAATGACTTTTTTTTTTTTCTAAACAAGAAAATTCATAGTTGAAATTTTTAGTCCTAGAATAGATATTTCTAACGAGATATTGTATGCATCAAATAGAATTCATATGCCAAAGTTACGAACCCCAGAAGTTGGTGTACCAACCCCAACGGGGCCCACAAACTTTTGGCACTTCATCTCCTAGGGTTAGGTATTTGGATGTTTAGGGTTTCCTTTGTTTCTCATTGTAACATAGTTCAGAGGCATGTAGCTACCATATCTCTTCTTAGAGATAAGCTACCATCATTCAACCTAGTTTATTTCCATTTTGCATGTAAATAGTTTCAATATTTTGTTATTAATGAATTTAAGTTCAGTTTCCAATGTAGCTTTGTGTTTCTATTTAAATATGTATTTCATTTCCTTCCTGCATAAATTAGGATCACTAAGGGCCATCAGTGACCTCAAACATAATTACAGCCTCATTATTAGTAATTCAAGTATTTTTCAGTTAATAAAACTAGTCATCTCAATGTATTTTGGTGTTAGTGAGTGGCTCCATTGAAAAATTGGTGAACCCACTAAGGGGTTTTGATTGATGGATCAAACCAACAAAGTTGATCCAACCAAGTCTATTATAATCAATTAAACACAAATGAGCCAAGAAATTAATATTACATACTATTTTGGTGCCACCTTAAATGATCAAAGTTCATCAAGTTAACCAAGTTAATTTCATATAGATTGGATATAATTCAAACTTAATCACTTGGATCAATCCATATGGCAATCATTTTTGTTGAGCTATTGTATATTGTGCTCTTATGATATAATATAATTTCTTAATATTATCAACTCTTCTTTTGATCTATTTTACTACCACGATACATATGTAATATTTAATTAATTAATATCATATAGTGATTATGTATAAATAAATTTGTTTATGTCAAATTGCAATGCTTCAACTATTTGTTTTGGTAAGCTTTGTGGCACTACATCTTCATCATGTCCAATATATCACCCCGATCGGGGGAGAATTGAACTGGTGACTTCACATCAAGGAGTGCCTTAATAGATCACTCGATCACTGCCTATCTAAGGCCCCATGGACGCAATGCTTCAACTATTAATTTTAATCATTATATACAATTTATTGGATAAAATATAAAACCAAAGTATTGACTCCAACCTATCAAGTTATCCAATCATCCATGAGTATAAAGGAACTTTCCATAATCAAAAAAAAATTGTGGACTTTTAACTCTAAATATAATTTAATTATACACATCCAACTCAACTCAATCTCAGCATCGTTCATCAATAAGGCATGGTAACTAAACTTGTGTTGATATTATAATGAAACACTTGAAAAGTTACAGCGCTCAACTATTTTTCATATTTCAAAACATGCCACTACAACCTTCTTTAGAAAACAAATTTCAAGTGGTACGAAGATGTTAGTAGCGATCTATTGAAATATAACCATTTTAATGGTTGATTTCCTTTACAAGTTCTTACCTATAGTTTTATTATTACCTTCAATTTTTAACATACTTTTGGTTGGGAAAAGTATTCATTTTCCATATAGCAAGTTTCTAGTATCATTATTGTACATAATATTATTCGGGAAGAAATGTTGTAAAAATATGTTATGTTATCTAAAAATTTAGACTTCACCAAATTACATAAAATTAAAATTGAAAAATATATATTAATTGAAATATTTTGACTTCATCAAACTACATAAAATTAAAGATATAATAAATAAATTGTTATTTATTAATTTAATTAAACAAATTTTATTATCTATCAAGTGTCTCTCAAGGTGCAAACCTCTTTTTTGAGTGCAAAACTTGAGAAAAGGTTTGTATCTCAAAATTTTATCCCTCTTGATGATTGATAGATCAGAGTTAAGATGAATCTAGGCTGACTGAGAATAAAACCAATCATTACTTGAAAACATCAACATAATACTCCACTTAAATCATTTTTCATCTTGAGAGTGGAAATTTCCACAATTATTCATATTGTTTGAATATTTCAGAGGCCAACTGTGTAGATGTTTTCCCTATCCAATGTTTCAGGTCGACACTCCACCAATCATCATGGACTAGAAAGAAAATAGATGGTAAGGTTAGTGCTAATCAAACCTTTAAGTAGTGAGAATCTTAAGAATAGATTATCGGTCATAAAGATGTAAAATATTAAATAAAGTTGTGAATGGTCAAATGATATTAAAATGAAATGAATGATCAAAAAAGCGGTAATAAACTATTGAATGCAACCAAAGGTTAATTTTGTAATATATGTTCATTTTTATTAATTCATTTATCTCGTTGTATAATTATATTGTAAAAAATCACATTGTTATCAAAATATTATAAAACAAATTAATCATTAATCATTTTTGGTCGCATTTAGTATTTTATTACCTATTTTTTATTATTCATATTATTTTTAATATCATTTGATCGTTCACAGATTTATTTTAATATTTTAAATCTTTATGACCATTAATCTATTCTTGAGGTTCTCACTATTTAAAGGTCTGATCAATGCTCACGTTACTATCTCTTTGTTTTCTAGTCCCTGATGATAGGTGGAGTATCCACCCAAAATATCAGATAAAAAACATCGACATAGTTAATCTCCAAAATATTCAGACAACATTGATGGGCCAATAAATTAGAAATAAATTAAGGTCCATCTAACATTTCTTAGGCACTTGAAGGTTATATTAAACTTCTCCTTCTATACTTAATAACATTTTTTAAATTTAATATGTTCATTAGGAAGGTTAAGAGATAATTGCATATTTGTGCCTAATATTATTTATTTTTAAAGAATATTGTGAGAATATTGGGAAAATTATGAAGATTTGGAGGAAATAATATAGGGGCTTGCTACCTACTACAAGAGGATCAATATTGGATGATAAATCAACAATATATTATGAAATTATTGCACAAATTCTGGAGCTTCAATGATTGAGAAAATCTAGGAATGTGTTCCCTTTCATTTAATGCAGATTCCTAGTGTTGGGAACCAAATCCACTATTTGAGGGATTTTGGAGGGGAAAACTTCTTCCTTTCAAGGAGAATGCTTCCTCGTCATTTTTTATAAGTACCAAATCAAATTTTCCTCTAGGGGTTGGTTTTTCTTAGTGTTCTTGTGGAGCGAACTTGTATTTTTGCAGCTTTGCTTTCATTTCTAGCAGGGATGCACTTAGGTTGATTCAAATAATGAAGATTGGTGTCATTTTTAGCTTAAAAAGCTTGGTCTCCTTCGTAGGCCTCTAAATATCCTTGGGCTTGGCCATCCCAGGAGCCTCATAGCCCTTTTGTATAATTAATTTTTCTTATTTTCACTTCTTATTCACATGCATCTCTTGTTCTTGCTTTTCCTATGTTTGCAATTAGTATTGATTATTTTTTTATTATAGGATTGGGTTAAATGGTTGAAGTGAGTTATTTTGCAGAATCAAAATCATGATCTCATTCTTGGAACAGCTTTGGAAGGTCATATAATAATTGAGCTACTTGGATTAGTTTTCTTATTCACAAATCTAAAATATTTTGGAAGTCCATTATAGCAAATAGTAGTAATTTTCTACTACTTTTTAGAAAATTCTAATGAGATTCATTTTAGTTTATTCCACTTGCATTAGAACATAGAAACATTCAAGTTAATAACAAAATTTACCCCATTTCATTTGCATTTTATTATGTTATTCATTTGATAGGTTAACTAACTCACTAATTCTCGAATTTCTAGATTTTAGACTAGTAATTTTCTGCTATTTTTTAACACGTGTTAGCAGGGGTGCTTTTGAGTTATTCCACTTGTAATTGAGACTTCATACATCGTAAAAAAAATAACAATAAAAATAAAAAATAAAAATAAAAAATAAAAATAAAAATAAAAAAAATTCCCATCCCATTTGGATTTGATTTACTTTTTCATTTAGGGAATTATATCTTCCTGTAGAAAACCTTTAACTTCTTGTAGTAAACATTGTAAATTCTTGTAGCCTCCTCTAACACGAGTAAACTTGACCATATTTTCTCAAAATCCATGACTGAAGAAGAATAGAACACAAATTAGGGCATGCCTTTTTAAAAAGTAGATTAGGCCTAATTATTTGAATTCATGCTCGTAGATTAGGCCTATTTATTTGAATTCATGCTCTTATGATTTCAATTAGAAATTGTTGTTCTTTCCTAAGATTAATTTATTTTCAAAGTAAAATTTCCATTTCTATAATTATAAGTGTATTTGATTTTATTACATTCACTCCATTACCTCATGACATCGAAATAAAGACACATTGTATGATGCACATATAGTTTGGATGCCTCTTAAGTTTGTATGAACCTTAGGTTGGTAATTAAAGTTGATAGCTTTGGGAGTTGCAGCATTCTTGTTGCAATACTGAGGCTCATCACTTTTTGGCATCGTTGCCAAGGAAGTGTCGAAGTACGCATTTTTTTCTTCCCTATTTGATCCATTTATGCAAAAACAAAAATTATTTGCATTATCCATATTTAATTTCAAAAACAAAAAATTGCATTGCATTAACATTCTTATTCAAAAAAAAAAAACTTCTCCAACACCAACCCCCCCATTTGACGATGTGGTGTAGTAAGAGCCACATCACCTTCCACTTTTGTAGGTAGAAGAAGAGGAGGCGGCAGAGAAGGTAGAATAAATGGATGGAGATGATGACAATGAAAAAGGTCCTATTGGATTTGCCATTCAAGATATTGATATCAGTGTGCATATGAACAACATCCCTCCATCTTTCCTTCCAAACTTTCAGTGTATGAGGTCAAAGGATCCGGAGACCTTTCTCTTTGAATTTTAAATTGTTTGTAGATCTTATGGATTTTTATCAAACACTAAAAATAGAGATTGTTTCCAACAACATTGAAGTATAGAGATCTTAAATGGTTCATGTGTTTAGATACTAATTCAATAAGATCATGGAATGATATGCAAAAGATATCTCTAGAAAAATATAAATATCATGTTCTTAAAAAAGAAATATTTAGAATGAATCAAAAAGAATATGAGAGCCTTGAGGATCTAATAGATAGGTTCGTGTATAATGTTAAGAGGGCAAAAATACATAATTTAGGATCTGACACACTAAAAACCCTCTTAATTAGAACAATTAGGGATGAGTGGATTGATCTCCTTGATCTCATGAGTAAAGTCGATGTATACCAATTATCATTTGAAGAAATTTGTGAAATTTGCAAACATGTATCAAGAGGAAGGGTAAGAGTAAGTAAATCAGCATCAAGATCGGTAAGTCAAGCTAAACTTGGAAACTTGTTTGATGACTTTAAAACATAAATTCTTAGCAATCTAAGTAAACAAGTAGAAATGATAAGAATACAAGATGAGGAAAAAAAACATGTTGATATTTGTGGTGTCCATGCAGAATCACATGCTATTAAATATTTCCCATCATTACCAAGGTTGAAGGAATTTTACCAAGAGGACAATAGAGAAAGTCAATCATCAAAACAGCTATGTTATGTAGCTCCAAGAAGACTATGGTAGCCTAGTCAACGTAGTATGATGCAAGAATCTAATTTAGAATTTCAAGATTAGGAAAATCCATCTCAAAGTAATTGGAACACACCCTTTCATTGGCAACCTTGGCCATCTCAAGCCCAAAACCAATCTTCGCAACAAGGTTGGCAAGAACCTTACGGGAGAAATCCACAATATCCTCAATATTCTCCTCAATATCCTCCATACCCAACTCCATGTTATCCCTGCCATCCACCTCCACCACAACCACATCCATCTCAAATATCCACCCCCACTCAACTACCTATACCACCATTTCCAAACCCACACAATGATGTAGCTTAGCCCACTTACAGTGCTAAGGTAAAACACTTCAAAATATCTCCTCTTGATGTAAATGGTATTCATCTTAGCTCAGGAAAAGTATTGGAAAAAATAAATTCTTGATGTCATTAAAGGACAACATTCAGAAAAAGAAGATTCAAATTAGAAGACTAAAAATTCATGGGTTGCACTTGATGAAGAGTAGACATTATAATCAAAGATTGAGGAAGTTACATCATGTTCACCATTAAATCTTTTATGTGTTCAAGAGAATAATTAGCAAAAAGAAGAAGATTTGAACATCATGGAAGAAGAAGACATCCAAGATGATCCAAATCATCAAATGGACTAGGGGCATCACAACTATATAATTGAAATATGGTTCCAAAAAATTGTTAAGTTGCAGCAACACACTCTTCTTCAACAATTTTTAATATCATATCAGTCAAAGAAGTTGACATCTCACATTTAGGTACATGTCAAAGCATATGCTTCGAGCCTACAGATGATTTTATTTGTCATCTTGTTATACAAGTGGCTCCATTGGAAGTATTCCTACACTTGAAAATGATTTTTTTTTCAAGTAGAGTAGGATAGAATCAAAAATAAAAAAATGGAAAAAATGAAATTAATAAAATTAATAAAAAATAAGGAAAAAAATAAAAACTCAAGTGAAAACCTCCTTTGAGGCACCTGAGATTGGCTCATTGATCGAAAACCTCCATGAGGCGGTCAATTGGTTGGAAAAAAAAAAAAAAAAGTAAAAAAAATATCCTAGGTGAAAACCTCCTTTGAGGCGCCTAGGCAAACCTACTAGTTGAAAACCTCACTCAAGGAACTAGTAGGCCTAAAAGAAAAAAATGAAAAAATAATATTTGCTCCATGTCTCTCTCTGATAAATGCAAGTGCTCTCCAAACTTTGCAAGCAACAAGGACACTTTAGCACCAAAAGGGAAAAAAAATTGATCAAAAATCTAGTCAAAGGAAGTCAAACTTGGGCTTTCTCCTCCTTTCCTCAGATGCTCCAAAAGGACCAAAGTCATGTAAATCCATCACCCTCATCCATTTCCAACATCCACCCATCATTTCCAAGTCTTTCTCATTCATTTTCCTTATTGTGCTAAAATGCTACAGGAGGGCTCTGGTTTTCTACAGGAAGCCAAAGTACACAACATAAATGTTGACCTGGATTGTCATTGACGTCAATATGGCAATACTATAGGAAAAGCAGAGCAGATCCATGAAGAAACAGGAGTAAGAAGCCAAGAAGAAAAGCCATCAGGGAAACCATCGGAAGAGCTCATTAGAAGCTCAGAATAGGAGCATTCAAAGAAAAGCCAGAGGAAGAAGTTCAACGGAAGAAGCAAAGAGGAACACACAACGAAAAAGGGTAAGAACTAAGAAGCAAAGAGGAACACGTTGTTAAGGTCGAACCCTAACCCCCTTATTTATGTAATAGGGTCGAGTCATAGTTATAGTTAGTTAAAGAGTCAATAAATCCCGTATTAATAATTGTAAGTGGTTGACCCGCATTTAAAGAAGGGACCACAGTTAGTTGCAAATGGGCCATGGTATTAGATAGATGGTATTAATAAGAACCATGGTACTAACCCATGGTATTGCATGTATGAATCTTATATAAAGGATATAGACTCCCCTTGAGGAGTTTCATGTCTTATTTTGTAATTGAGCACTACTCTATTGGAGGTTGCTCCCTCAAAGAGGCAAGTGTACATTGCTTTCGTTTCTGAATAATAAAATACATGTTATTATTTCTCATTGTTCTGTGTTCTGGGTTATATTTCTTTGCATATTTGGTATTCTAGTATCTTCTCACAGGTCAAGAGCATAACAAGTGGTATCAGAGCACTTTCCAGGGCAGGTGGGATCTCCATTTTTAGCAGAATTTTTTTTTTAGGCTAGATACGTGTTTCGGCGTCTTTAAACAACGGGATTTGTTGTTGAACACATAAACCTATGGATTTGGGGAGGCATGCACGCAGGAAATACAAGAGGTGATCACGCTTGTTGGACTCCCTTGTAACCCCTGTGGGTACCTGTTCAAGTAATAGCACATTAGACAGAACCGTGCATGGACTGTCTTCCAAGTACCCTCTTGGTATATCGAAGCCCCCTAGGCTCACGTAAAACCTCACCATAGATAAACCGTCGGCCATTTTGCTACTACAGTACACCGAGAACAACACACGAGGAGATTACTCGTGTGTACGATAGGGTAGTCGGGTAGTATGGCTAAGGATATAGTTGATCCTCCTTAGTTAGTGCCCTGAAAGATTAGGTTGAGTACTACTGTTGGACCCTTATGTATATTGCGATCTGTAGCACCTGACACTCCTTCAGAGCATAGTTCCCTTGTCTCTTTATAGATTATGCCTCATATTTTCCAGATCAGATATAGCAAGTTGGGTTTTTTCGCAACAGCAAAAATCAGATTTGCCATTCAGATATAGCAATAGGGGTTTGATCACTGCCACGTTCCTACTCATACTCTGCAGTTGAGGGTTTCGTCGACAGATCTGACTATTTTTCCAGGGAGGCTTGTGGCTCCTATACCTGGGAGTGATTCTTGTAGGATATTGGGCAGATTTAACTTTTATGGGAATTGGCGACTGTAGTATTCCTAAGCGAGGACTAAAACTCCTTTTGGAGTATAAAAAAAAAAAAAAAAAAAAAAACTGAGACCCTCCTAAGATGCATATAGGAGACTTAGCCCAAAAGAATCAGGTCGACAGGCTGAGAAAGGTGGTAACATTTACTTGTCAGCGTCAAAATTTTGGGTGGTCCCAATTTTTTTTCACAATAATGACAAGTGCACCAGATCTATGCATGGTACAAACCAGAGCTCAAGTTATGGCCAATGAGAAGATAGAAACCCTTGAACACAAGTTTGAGGAATTAACGAAGCAGATCCAGTCCTTAAATGACACAATAACCAAGGGCAAGTCGAGGGAACAATCGAAGGCATATGCTTTTAATGAAATCCTGGAGGGTGAATCTAGCCATTCTCTTCACTTCTATGGAAACCACCAATAGTCCCAGCCTCGACCACCCAAGATAGACATGTATAAATTTGATGGCTCTCATTCGGCCATATGGCTATCACAAATGGAGCAATATTTCACATTCAATCACATCAGAGATGATGCAACTAAGTTAAGTGTGGGAAGCCTATACTTGGACCAAGAAAGATGGAAATGGTGGCAGTGGCATCAACGCTGCTATGCAAGGCCAATGACTTGGCAGATATTCTCAAAAGCTCTTTCTGATCGCTTTGACCATGAATATAACTTTTTGGGTCGTCTTACTAAGCTCCGACAGACAAGCACAGTGCAAGAATATATTAAAGCCTTTGAAGCATAGCCTTCCACACAGGAGGTCTAGAAGATGAATTCTACTTGGAATGTTTTATGAGTGGTCTCAAAGACACCATACAATCCCACGTCCGGATGCACCACCCAGTCTCATGGCTGGCATCTTGCACGACAGCTCGTGAAGTAGAACGCGCATTAGCGGCCCAGTCAACTCGTCCAAATTTCATAGCCAAAAGACACCCCACCCAGGCTCTGAGCACTACCCAAACACTTAAGGTTCAAAAGGTGTCACCAGCTGAAATGACGGAAAGAAGAAAGCAAGGATTGTGTTACTACTGTGATGAGAAATACTCCCCAGGGAATAAATGCAAGGAACCCAAATTCTTTCAAATTGATTCTTTGATCACAATTCATTTGAGGAAGCCCCACCATTTGAGGGACCAAAGGAGGAAGATGAGGACAACTAGTTGGACAATGAGCTCTTAGCTACACCAGAAGAAATCGTTATCTCACTCCATGCTTTGACAGGAATTTCTTCTCCCCAAACTCTCAAAATCAGAGGTTTTATTAAACATCGCCCTATAGTAATCTTTATTGATAGTGGTAGTACGCATAACTTTATCCATCAAAGAGATGCCAAAGTAGTGCATTGTTTTGTTAGAGCAATCTCTAATTTCCCGGTCCAGATTGCTGATGGGGGGACAATGAAATGTGAAGGTTGTTGTGAAAATGTCAAACTTTAGATGGGGGATTATCACCTAAAGACCCACATGTTTGCCATCAACATGGGTGGGTGTGACTTTGTCTTGGGTGTTGTATGGCTCCACACACTCAGCCCAATCACAATGGATTTCCAGGAGTTATATATGAGCTTTAAGCAGAATGACCACAGGCATACCCTCCGCGGGCTCGAGGCAGTGCTCCTTCTATCATCAGCGCGCATAGGATGGAAAAGTTGTTAAAAAAGGGCCACCATGGAGTCATAGCCCAATTTAGTTCCATATAGGCCTTCAAGCCCACTTCTCTTCATATTCATCCTGAGATGCAAAAAGTCTTAAACAACCATCTGCAGGTCTTTGACAAGCCTCATGAGCTTCCACCCTTGAGAGGGGAACATGATCATGGTATTACTTTGGTCTGAGGGGCACAACCAACAAACGTGCGCCCATATAGATATCCTTTCACCCAAAAGAATGAAATTGAAAAAATCATCAAGGAACCCCTGGAAGTCGGTGTCATTCATCCTAGCATTATTCCTTATTCATCGCTTATGGTCATGGTACTCAAGAAAGATGGGGAATGGCATATGTGCCTAGACTTCAAGGCCCTCAACAAGCTGACGGTCAAAGATAAATTTCCCATCCCGATTGTTGATGATTTGTTGGATGAACTAAATGGGGATTAATTCTTTACTAAGATCGACCTCAGCTCGGGCTATCACCAAATTCGCATGAAAGAAGTAGACATTCCAAAGACTGCTTTTCAAACTCATGAAGGCCATTATGAATTCTTGGTCATGCCATTTGGTCTCTGTAATGCCCCATTCACTTCTCAGAGCCTCATGAATCACGTGCTCAAACCATATCTCAGAAAATTTGTCCTTGTTTTCTTTGATGACATCCTCATCTACAGCCTCACCTAGGAAAAACATCTTCAGCATGTAGACCTGCTCTTGCAACGGCTCCGGAAGCATAAGTTATTTGTCAAATTGTCCAAGTGATATTTTGGCATGAAAGAAGTTGATTATTTGGGCCACATTGTGGGGCATGAAGGTGTTAGGGTGGATCCCAAAAGGATCTAGGCAATGCAGGATTGGCCTTAACCAAAGACCTTGAAGAGTTTGAGAGGATTTTTGGGACTCACCGACTACTATCACAAATTTTTCCGCAATTATGGTCGCATTGTTAGACCCCTCACTCACCTTCTCAAGAAAAATTCATTCCTCTAGAATGATGAAGCAAAAAAGGCATTTATAGCTCTCAAACATTCCATGTGTTCCACTCTCGTATTAGCAGTACCCAACTTCACCAAATCTTTTGCGATTGAATGTGATGCTTCAAGTACGGGTATTGGGGCTATCTTAATGCAGGAAGGTTGACCCTTAGCCTTCACTATCCAACAAATAAATGGGACAAATTTGGGACAATCTACCTATGAGAAAGAGATGATGGCCATCTTACATGTAGTGGACACCTAGCAACCATACTTATTGTGGCGACGTTTCCAAATCCGCACAGACCATCAAAGCCTTAAATATTTTTTGGAGCAACGCCTATCCTCGCCACAAAAAAATAAATGGCTAGCCAAAATGTGTGGATATGATTATGATATTATTTATAAGAAAGGGCACAAAAATGTCACAACGAATGCTTTATCATGCCAATTTGAGGAGGAAATCACCCTGCTAGCAATCTCTCTTCCCATTCCAGAATGGATTGAACAGGATCGCAAGGAATGGTTTTCACATCCTTCGCTCTCCCAACTCATTAATAAATTGCAGGTAAATCCAAATTCCACAGCGGGCTACTCTTGGCAAGATGAGATTCTTTGCTACAAGGACAAAGTAGTGATATCACCAACATCCACCCTCAAAAGTCGCATTTTGGTAGAGTTGCACTCATCTCCCACTGCAGGCCATTCAGGTTTTCAGAAGACTTATGCTCGCACTCGAAGTTCCTTCCTTTGGATAGGCATGAAAGAGGACATTATTACTTTTGTAGCTGAGTGTGATCTGTGTCAGTGCCACAAAGGAGAAACAGTCAAATCCCCAGACACCTTACAACCATTTCCCATCCCTGCCTCAATCTGGACAGAGGTTTCTATGGATTTCATTACTAGTCTTCTAAACTCAGGCAACAAGTTAGTCATCATGGTGGTTGTGGACAGACTTTCTAAGTATGCTCATTTTTGAGCCCTACCCCACCCTTTTACACCTACTTTGGTGGCTCAATCTTTCATGGACCAAATCTTCAAATTTTATGGCATTGCCACTTCCATTGTGTCTAATCGTGACCCGATCTTCACTAGTAACTTTTGGCAGAAACTCTTCAGGCTACAAGGTACCCAACTACAACTCATTACTTCCTATCATCCCCAAACTAATGGTCAAACTAAAGCAGTCAACAAATGTCTAGAGACCTACCTCAGGTGTTTCACTTCAGAAAAGAAACATTTATGGGTATAGTGGTTACCTCTAGCCGAATGGTGGTATAATACTAACTATCATGCCACCACCAAGATGACTCCATATGAAGTAGCTTATGGTCAACTCCCCCCTTCACCTACTTCTTATATCTAGGGATGCTCTAAGGTACAAGAAGTGGACCAACTCCTATAGAACCATGCAACCATGGTTGCCCACCTCAAAGAGAATCTCCATCAAGCACAAAATTGCATGAAGCAATAGGCAAACCAATATTGTTCAGAGTGAAAATTTCAAGAAGGGGATCAAGTATTCTTGAGGCCACAACCATATAAGAAAACATCACTCAAAGACAAGGGTTGTCAGAAATTATCTCCAAAATTCTAAGGATCGTATCAAATACTTCAATGCATTGGAGAAGTAGCCTACAAGCTAGCCTCTCCACCCACTGCAAAAATCCATCCCACCTTCCATGTCTCATACCTCAAGAAAGTGGTTGGGAAAAATTGCAGAATCCAAACCAGTATACCAAAATTAGATGAAGAAGGTTCAATCTAGCTCCAACCTAAACAGGTTCTTGACACGCGAAAACGGCACCTACGTCGCCGCACGATAAAGAAAGTCCTCGTCAAGTGGAAAGACACCTCTCCAGAAGATGCGACTTGGGAACCACCCACTGTTCTTTAGCAGTTTTTGCAGCTTCATCCTTGAGGACAAGGCTATTTTTATGGAGGAGGGCATGTTAGGGTCCAACCCTAACCCCCTTATTTATGTAATAGGGTCGAGTCATAGTTATAGTTAGTTAAAGAGTCAATAAAGCCCATATTAATAATTGTAAGTGGTTGACCCGCATTTAAAGAAGGGACCACAGTTAGTTGCAAATGGGCCATGGTATTAGATAGATGGTATTAATAAGAACCATAGCACTGACCCATGGTATTGCATGTATGAATCCTATATAAAGGATAGAGACTCTCCTTGAGGAGCGTCGTGTCCTATTTTGTAATCAAGCACTACTCTATTAGCGGTTGCCCCCTCGAAGAGGCAAGTGAACATTGCTTTCATTTCTGAATAATAAAATACATGCTGCTATTTCTCATTGTTCTATGTTCTGGGTTATATTTCTTCGCATATTTGGTATTCAAGTATCTTCTTGCAGGTCAAGAGCATAACACACATAGCGGAGGAGCATAAACAACCATATTGTTCATTATAAATAACAAAGAGGAACACACATCGGGAGGAGAAGCCAGCAGAAGAGCAGTTAACAGAGGAGCCATATCATACAATATCGGAGGAATATCAGAGAAGAGCTATTGGAGTAGTGCATCAGAAGCCATTTCGGAGTCATATCAGAGCAAAAAAGAGTAGAGGAGTATATATCGGGTTATAGTATATAACCACATATATCAGGTTAAAGTATATAATATCGGGTTAAAGTCAAAGTGAATGCACGTGGTTATATTCCAAAAGGCGGATTTGTAATAGTAGCAGTGGTTTTCAGGTGGACATAAGGCAGTAAGTGGTATTTAGAGGAGAGTTCCCGATTCCATTAACCAAGCGACACATAGCTCAAGGGTGGAGAGATAAAACCGCTTTATCGAGCGGGTATTCTCCGTGCTATTTGTCCACCTGAAATCTCTTATAGTCATTGGATCTAGCACAAGTTAATATACGGTGGAGAATGAGCCTGACAAAGGTAAGCATCGATAAACTTGCCAAGGCTACAAAAAAACAGAAAATGCAAGTTCCCGTGTGTTTGTGTATATTCCCATTATATGAGGGTTATAATAGAATTAAAGGGGATAAAGGGTTATGGGTTAAGTATGCATTAACCAAAGTTAAGAACGGAGGAGTATATATATTATATAGATGCGATACAATACATGGGCCCGAGGATTCCATTGTAATACACTTTAAAGTTACATCGCATCCACCATATCGCAAGCCTCTTTAAAGCCTTGCCACATTAAAATGTCTATTGCGATACATATGCGGACCCACTGCAACATTATAACATGCCTTATTGTAATATCGCGTCCGTCACAATATCGCAAGCCTTGCTAAAGTTTTGCCACATTGAAATCTGTCGATTGCGATATAATTGTGGACTTGACTACACCATTATAGCATGGCTTAATCAAATGTCGCATCCATGGTAATCGCAATGTATAAAGGAATGTCAATCCAGGGATTTCGATAAGGGTATGGGCCCGACGGACTTATTAATAACTGTTTAATACCATATTGCATCCACTACGTTGGCAGTTGGGAATCAACTATGTTATGTGCGATGGGCCGATCATGTGAAGGTTGATAAAGCGCGATCGGAGAGCAGAGGAGTATAGCGGAAAAGGCCTCAATGAATGGACCTGAAAGTTTAATAGATACGGGTGTATTATTTTTAATATCCAACCTTAAGCATTCAGTTGGTTTTTTCTGTGTATTCCTGTGTATTCTGATAAGTAATGTTGCCTGGGTTTTTAAGGCCAAAAGCATAAATTAATGCTTTTGATAGTTTAGTGGGCCTGAACCATTGCAATAGCAATATGCTCTAAGGTATGCCTCGAGAAACGTGCATAAGCGAGGAATTAAGAAAAGGATATCTTGCGTCATATAGGCACGACTTATAAAATACCTCCAGAAAGTTTTGATTGGGATTGGATAGTGACGTGGCATGTGGGACCTCTCTGTTGACAGAGAAAGCCATGGACCGGGAAGCCGAAGAATCAAGCAAGCGCAGAGGAAGCTAAAGCGACTAGAGGAGGGAAGCCAAAAGGTCAAGCAAGTTTTGAGGAAGATGAAGCTAAAGCAAGCAAGGAGGAAGCCAAAGGTCAGGCGTATCAGGCATATAAAATAGAGAACAAGGAAATTTTGGTGATTGGAAAAACTCGAAGAAACGGAGGCAGCGGGAGGTCCAGCTGGACAAGAGGAAGTCGAAGGTCCAGTAGGACAAGAGGAAGTCGAAGGTCCAGCAGGATAGGAGGAAGCCGACAGACAAGCAACTCTGTTGATTGGGCTAACCTATGAAAGGCTTAGACCAGCGATGAATTAATCAGATCTTAGTGCAGCTAATAGTAGACTCACTAAAGCTACGTGGAGACATTATCAGAGATCATCATGGCTATTGCAGACTCTGTGTGGACAGTATGAAGAGTTGTATAGAATTTTTCTTATGAAGACTGATTGCCATTGATGATGTAGCATGAAGACTACAGTGAAGCTGTAAACAGACAGAAATCAGTAAAGAAGAGTTCTGAGAGAAAAACATTACTATCAAACATGCCTTGACAAGAGGGTTGGAGCCCTTGGGGTTGGTGCCTCAGAAGTTTGAAGGATTGGTGTCCTTGGAGTTGGTGCTTCTATATCCAAGGTTGGTGCCTTGACAAAATAGATCCAGGCAGTTGCAGCAGAGGTTTGAAGCCCTTGAGGTTGGTGCCTCAGAACTGGAAGGATTGGTGTCCTGGGAGTTTATGCTCCTAAGTCCAAGGTTGGTGCCTTGACAAAACAGAGTTGGTGCTCTGGAGGTTGGAGCCTCACAAAAGTCCAAGTTGGTGCTTGGAAACAGATTGGAATTATATATATATATATATATATATATATATATATATATATATTGTATCTATTTTATTGCAAAGATTATATTAATAAAAGCATTTATTCTTGTTGTTCATCTTGTGTTCTAAATACAAATGCTTTAATTGGTAAAATAACAATTGAAAAGAAATACTAATTCACCCCCCCCCAATATTTCCAACAAGAAAATTGTTTTTATCATATATTTAAAACCATTGATCCATTTGACGAGATGTTTCATGGGGAGATGAATATGGATAATGGTTGCATGCTCAAGGAATTTTAGCAAATTCTGGTGCACACTTTTCGAGAAATTGACCTCCATCACCAACAACCAATTTTAATTTTTCTCGAGATTAGTGCATCCATTGGCCAAGATTTTTTATGGGGAGGTGAACAAGGATGATGGAAACATGCTCAAAAACTTTTTGGTCAATCTATTCTACTATTTGAGAGATATACATAAAACAATTTTGCTACAGGAGGTTGTCCTGAAATGCTACAGGAAGGTTTGAATCGCTATAGGATGGCCGAGAAGAAGCTATAGGGCACAGATCTGATTGGAGAAAGGGGTAAAAAGGTAATGTATTCTTTAGGTAATTTTGAAAGAGGTCCCCCAGCCCCCGGATGTGGGTGTCCATCGTCAGGAAAAGGAGGAGCCACATGGCGAGCACGGGCTGCCACGTGAAGCCGTAGGCGCCTTGCCTCAGGCCGCCAAAGCTCAGAAGCGGCAGAGGCTACAGGGCATCCTTAATGGAGCCGCTTGAGGTGTGGGAAACCCTGCGCACTGCATTTACTGAGGGTCCCTTCAATGCAGAGGTCGATGAGTTTAAGTGTGTTGGTTTTTTGGATATGGAGGCAATTCGCTGGAAGGAAAACTTTGGGCAAGATGAGAACTTGCGCCGAGAGCTGGTGGTTGAGCGCTGGAAAGAGGCCCACCTCATTTCCTCGCTTCTTAGCCTGTGTCTTGGCTCCCTTGAGCTGGGCTCCATCGCTGGTAAACGGAGTGCTGGACTGGTGGATTTTATGGTGCGGGAGAGAATGCCTTGCAGGCGAAGCTCGGGACGTGGAGCATCCTCCCGCCCTCCTGCAGTGGACACTCATCACCACTGCTGTTGTTGTTATTGCCATCGCAGAAGGGGAGCCACCCCAATTCAGCCATGCCAAGCGGTGGAGGTGGGCAATTATGATGCTGGGGAGCCCGTGCTACCAGCATTCGGCTCAGTTATCTTCTCTTTGGGCAGCTCCAGGGAAAATCCGGGCATCAATGCGCACATCTCGGTGCTTTTCACAAATATCCCAGAGGGGAATGAAGAGGGGTCACCCCTGGTTCATGGGGAGGATGGCACAGAGCGCGGCAAAGAGAAGCTCATGTCAGAGGAACCATCAAATGCGGCAGAATGCTCAGGAAAGGGTAAGGGTAAGTGTCCAATGGGACAGACGTCTTCTGTGGAAGGCACTTCAGAAGCAGCGTGCCCTCTGCCACCCTCTCATTCCCGTGAACCAGAATCGCATACTCCGAAGCAAAAGCCCATCGATGTATGGGAGGGAAGTCCAGAGGATCAATGGGGGTGCACAATTGAGGAGGAGGAGCCTGAGGATTAGCTCCAGAAGGCGTCGCCATGCCGTTGCCTCCCACACTCAGGTCGAATTCTCTCAGGTCGGGTTCCCGTCAATTGCAAGTTTATGTTTTGTTTCTTGTCTGTTTTCCTCAGTTTGCTACATTCTGTACGCGGCTATAGGTGTTCTAGTAGAAGTGAAGTCGTCAGTTTTGTACCCGGGTCAAGGCATGGCCTGTCTTTTGTATGTTCATGGTTTTGTCGTCGGGTTTTATAGCAGCAATGTATTACAAGCTTGTTCTGGAAAAGCCCCTGCGTGGGTTGTCAGACGCTCCTCTAGATTTTCTCAGTGTCGGTCTTTAGACAATGTCGCGGTCTTTTGATAATGTCACCCTGCGAGGCAACTGTATGTGTCGATCTTTGTTACCCATGGAGCCAAAGTTGGCCCTGGTCTGCCAGCTTCTTTGAATGTAATATTTCACTGTACATTTTAATATAATAGTAGTTAGTATTTCCGAGAAAAAAAAAAAAGAAAGAGGTCCCCCAACACCACTTTAATCACTCATCTACTCCATTTCACCTGAACTTGTTCAAAATGTTCACTTTGTCTTACCTAAAAAAAACACACACACAGAACATTGTTCCCCATTTTTCCATTCTGCACATTACCTCCTCATGAATCCGACCTTGTTTACATGGATATTCATCACTCCCTTCAACACCACCATGCCCAAATAAATACTATAAGAAAGCATCAAAAGGCTGCTATAGGAAGAAACTCCTCCTATAGTAACCTATGCAATCAAAAGAAATATATGATATTTTTTTCTCCCCACCATCAGGAAGCATGAGGAAGAAATGTCTACACCCAAGAAGGGACTCATAACCCTCAGAAAAGCACTCCATCAGTAGATGCATCCCATTCATGAGATAAACACCTGCACACACATGGGAACATCATCAATCAAGGTGCAATCGAGTTCAGAAAACATGCACAACAATCTTACCTCTGTTTAGAAATAATATATGATCAGCTACAACACTCACATCAAGATCATATCAAGAGTAGAGAAACAGTGGTAGCAAGAAAACGTAGAGGACCTCCATCAAATTATCACATGCAACTTCAAGATCATTAGTAGTAGCTTCAGTACCACCAAAGGAAACTTCAACATTCATATCAACAGCCTCAATATCACCTACAAAAACACATCAAGGGTAAGGCTCCAGTATGAAATATTTTAAACTTGTCCTACGAACTTATTTTAGCTTGAAAAGCATTACAAGTGTATGAAGGAAAATGTTTTTATAGCCAATATTAATAAAAGAGCAACCTTGACCTTATCTAGCAATTAACTTCACTTTTCCACCAAGACACCCGCACATAAGGGAGAGGACAAGACAAAAGTGAAGAGGACTTGAGAAAGTGGGATGTAATTATTTAGTCGTGATGGAAGACAAGGAGTGCGAAGGAGTAGGTGAGTGCCATCTCATTTAACTCAAATCACTTTGAGTTTATTTTGCATGCAATGAAAAAATAAAGAAAAATGGAAGAAAAAATAACAATAATAATGGAAAAATCCAACCAAAAAAAAGTAAAAATAAAAGAAATAAAAGGCGGACCCACCACCTCTTGGCATGAAAATATTAGTTTCTATAGGATTCAGGTTGTGTGCAGCTCATGTACTCACTACTCTCCATCATCCCAGTAGCTCAAAAATCAATATTCAGCCCCTCTCTGGATTGTTACAGGAAGATTTTAATTGGTACAGGAGGGCTCCAAAAAGCTACAAGAAGATATAGGAAGCATGCAAAAGCTACAAGAAGATCGAGAAAATGCAACAGGAAGTCAATAAGAGTGTTATATGAAGGGAAATTTTTCCCTAAAGTCTTGGGGAGCAAGGAAATGGCAAGGGTGCAAACTAAGATGCTAAAGGAGAAAAATAGAGTTGCTAAAGGAAGTAACAAAGTTGCTACAGGAAAGAACATAAGTGCTACAAGAGTACCAACAATACTTCAGGGGATCTCCTTAATGAATAAAAAAAATCCTGGGGTTTTGAACAATGATTAATTAATTTCCAAAAGGTACAAATAAACAGAAAAGAGAAGCAGGAATTTTGGGCTACATAATGGTAAATTCTCCAAGGGTAAAAGGTATCCAAGTTAGTAGATTGGTAATCACATCATTCATTTTTTTTGCTTTAAGTTATTCACCATCATTTATGCCTCTATAAGAAGAAATGTCTCTATGTTAAAATTCCATAATTCAATGAGAAAATGATGGATAGTATGATGTGTCATGACCAAGATTCCAAAAATTCACTCCTGCAATTAAACTGCTTACCATTTTCTAAAATTGCAACCAGATGGGGTTCTTTGAAAAGTTAAGGGGGTATGATGATGACATTGCACTTGAGTTTGCAGTAAATTTACAAGATCCAAGTGACGAAGAAGATGAACCAAAAGCAAGGTGTTTCCTTCAAAAATAGAACTCATTACAGTTGAAGAATCTCCTGAGAGAAAGAAGTGCACTCAACCTACATTAAGGCTTCCTTGTGACTCTGAGATAGAAAAAAAATGCAAATAAAAGAGTAGCAAGAAGAGCAGTAGAAAGAGCATCAAATAGACCAACAAATAAATCATGAAACATGTCAGAATACACGAAGAACAACAAGGCAAGGAGGATGGATAGGTTGCTCGGAGGATAAGCAACAATTTCAGTAGGAGGTATGATGGGTCAATAAAGAGATAGATTAATGCCCATCTAGCACTTGAAGGCTATATTAAACCTCTCCTTCTACACTTAATAATGTTTTTTCGCTTTAATGTGTCCATTAGGAAGGTTTAGATATAATTGTATATTTGCACCTAATATTATTATTTTTAAATAATATTGTGAAAATATTGGGCGAAGATCCATTTGGAAGATTTAGATATAATTGCATAGTTGTGCCTAATATTATTAATCTTTAAATAATATTCTGAGAATATTGGGTAGATTATGAAGATTTGGAGGAGGAGATAATCTAGGGACTTTCTCCCTACTATAGGATGATCAATATTGGATAATAAATCAACAAGATATTATGAAATTATTGCACAAATTCTGGAGCTCCAATGATTGAGAAAATCTAGGAATGTGTTCCCTATCATTTAATGTATATTCCTAGTGTTGGGAACCATATCCACTATTTGATGGATTTTGGAGGGGAAAGCTTTATTATTCCAAGGAGAATGCTTCCTTGTCATTTTGTATAAGTACCAATTCGAATTTTCCTCTAGGGTTTGGTTTTTACTAGTCTTCTTGTGGAGAGAACTTGTATTTTTGCAACTCCACTTTCATTTCTAGCAGAGATGTACTTAGATTGATTCAAATAATGAAGATTGATGTCATTTTTAGCTTATAAAGTTTGGTCTTCTTCATAGGACTTTGAGTATCCTTGGGCTTTTCAATCCTAGGAATCTTGGATCCCTTTTGTATAATTTAGTTTTCTTATTTTCACTTCTTATTCACATGCATCTTTTTTTCTTGTTTTTTCCTATCATTGCATTTAGTATTGATGATTTCTTGTTGTAGGATTGGGTTAAATGGTTGAAGTGTTATAGCTCCAAATCTCACTCTTGATGTTTGTGATGCTGCACTCATGGCCTAGGGCAACCCCTCCTTCTAGACCTGGTCCAAATACTTAAAAAATAGTGTTTTATTCCTTATACGCGACATTTCCTTAAGCTAAATGCATGTGTATGCGGATCTATGTATACCCAACCCACTATATGTCTTACACTTAAAAAAAATAAATCTCCTTAATTTCGGGCGAAGATCACGGGTTTTACCTGCTGATTACCTATTAGTGCCCGTGGCCCAACTGTTCCCAACGAATTCCCAACTAAAAAACTACTTTGGGAGAGGTATAAAAAGGCTTCAAAGGGAAGGCCTAAGGGAGGAGAAGAGATAGAGAAAGATCACTTTGCTGAGATTATCCCTGACCAGGTTTGAAGATCCTTGTGCTTCCATCACTTCCCCCATTACAGGAACCCCTTGTTTCCTTGTATTATAATGTCTTTCTACTACTTGAGATATCTTCGAGTAAGTCATGGAAGGATTTTGTTGAAGGCTTGAGACTGGACGAATCCAAAGGGCGGTTCCACTTGGAGCCTGCGGAAGGAAGACTCAGGTGAAATCATTCCTTTCTATAATTTAGTTATCTATAATAAAAGAAACAATTGTCTTTTTTCTGATATAGATCTTCTTCATGTTTATGATATCAATGTTATGATTCACATATGAATGGTTGTTTTAATTGTATAACTAACTACCTTTCAATATGCTATGAAGATGATTTCTTTATGATGCTTGGCCAATATACTATTGTACTCTGTGGAATTGATTATTTTGCAGGTTGAAGGACTAAAAGGAACTCCAAGAGGGTTTGGACCCTAGCTGGATCTTCTCAAACGAAGGACCCCTAGCTGCACCCCTCTTCGCGTAGTTTGTTTATATTAGCATCATGGCTGTGTGGAATGTGTGTTTTTCTTTATAGATAACCGCCGCTCTACTAGGGTAGTGACCCAAGACCCTAGGGGAATTTATCCCTTAACATGAAGTGACTTATTTTTCAAGATGAAAAGCATTATTTCATACTTAGAAAAACTTTTGAAGGTCATAGTAATCATTGAGCTACTTCGATTACTTTCCTTATTCACAAATCTAAAATATTCTGGAAGTCCATTGTAGCAAATAGTAGTAATTTTCTACTATTTTTTAGAACATGTTAATGAGCTTCATTTGAGTTTATTCCACTTCCATTAGAACATAAAAAAATTCAATTTAATAACAAAATTTACCCCATTTCATTTTCACTTGATTAGGTTAGTCATTTGATATATTAAGTAGCTCACTAATTCTCGAATTTCTAGATCTTAGACTAGCTGTTAGTTTTTAGTATGTGTTAACAGGGGTATTTCTAAGTGATTCCACTTGGAATGGAGACCTAAGACATCATATTCAATAAATAAATAATATATA
>APFE030727705.1:331732-372399 GCA_000404065.3 Pinus taeda | reverse complement strand
GTCTCGGTTTTGGGATCCAGGGGAAATCTCTGTGTATATGTGTTTTATGTGTTATGCTCTCGCATTGTTTATTTTCTGTGTTTTAGAATTTGTATGCAGGTAATTTCTATACAGGGTTAAAACCTAAAAACCTATAAAATAAAATACCTTTAGCATGAAACCCATGCTCCAATAATAATAATAATAATAATTTTCTTTCATTTTACAATTTACAAGGATCAAAAGTACATTTCATATTTATGAATATTGAACCTAGTTATACATTTTTTAACACTCCCTCTTAACTAGGGAGGTATTCATAAATGGTACATGGACATTCTCAATCTAAAGATATCTCATAAGAAGAGTCAAATTGGTAACCCATCCATTTAGCATCATAACAACCAACATTGTCACGTAGAAAGGCCTTGACTAACAACTCCATCTCTCCACAAGATCATAGCAAAATGCTGGCAAGACCAATGATTTATAGACACCATCATCATTGTCTCTCAAGGCACATACCCCACCTGGGTGTTCACAG
The DNA here is from genome assembly GCA_000404065.3 of Pinus taeda. NCBI lineage: Eukaryota > Viridiplantae > Streptophyta > Pinopsida > Pinales > Pinaceae > Pinus > Pinus taeda. The sequence continues at coordinate 371,876 of APFE030727705.1, read as the reverse complement.
AGTATGTCCTTCTTCAACTATTCTTATCTTGGATAGCTAGTCCTCAAAGAATATTGGTCCTCAACTACTCTTATCTTGGATTCCCTACCTCATCCTCAAAGAGTATGAGATGCTAGATGTTTACCCAATCTTCCATTTTGTCTTCCCAAGTGAAAACAAGAATGATGTGTTTATCTCTCCCTCTCAACTAGGGAAGATATATCAACCAGACCAAGCTTGTCTCTTAAGTATACAAGCTTCTTATTAGGAAGATATTTTTTTAGTATCTCAGCTACTTGCTCATCATTGGAGATATATTGTAGCTACAACACACCATCTTAGACTAGCTTCCAAATGTAGTGATACTTATTGTTTATATGATTTGTATTTCCATGAACCACTAGGTATTCATAAAATATTATACAATCGGTGTTATCACAATGTATCACTGTAGGGTCCATTGGTCCTTCAAACAAGTCAGACAATAGCTTCCTCAACCAAACCGCCTCTCTACTTACTTCACAGGTTGCAATATATTCATCCCCGACACTACTTAAAGCAACGGATTCTTTCTTTATGCTCATCAATGAGATCATGGAGGATCCCAAACTAAAACATCCTCCTGTAGTGATCCTTCCATCCTGATCACTTCCTCCCTAGTCAAAATTTGTATATCCAATAAATTGGACATCATTCCTCCCTTCATATTTCAAGTAGTAGTGGATTGTACCTTGCAGATATCTAAGAATGTGCTTGGATGTTATCCAATGATCACGCTTCGGCTCAACTTAGAACTAAATGAGAACATTTACTACAAAGCATATGTTTGTTCAAATATTCATCGAGTACATCAGTGAGCCAATCAATGATTTATACCTCATCGATCCACTGGGCTCGATTCAGAACTCCTTAGTCTTCTCAAGTTTGTAATCATTGGGGTTGTCATTGGTTTTCAATCCATCATGGCAAACCTCTTCAACATCTTGATCACATACGTCCCTTAACCTATATAGATCTCATCAAGTCCCTGCCAGACTTATAGTCCCAAATAGTAGTGCATCATCCCAAGATCCTTCATATCAAATTATGTTTCTAGTTGCTTCTTACATTCTTGGATTCCACCTCCCACACTTGTCAAGAGAAGATCATCCACATACAGAAGAATAATCACAGGCTCACCTTGTATTACCTTGATGTAGAGATTCATATCAACAGAACTCTTTTTGAAGCCCAATCGTGTAGGTATGAATCCATCCTAGAATACCATGCCCTTGGTGCTTTATTAAGACCATAAAATGCATGCTTCAACCTATAAACATAATCCTCTCTATATTTGACTTCAAATCCAAAGGGTTGCTCTGTATATATACTTTTTCATCAATTATGCCAATCAAGAATGCATTCTTAACATACATTTGATGTATATTCCATCCCATCAATGTTGCGAAAGAGTCCAATGAGTGTATGGTTGTATACCTTGTTTTTGGAGCAAATGTCACTTCATAATCGATGTCCCCCTATTGAGAGAAGCCCCTAGCCACAAATCTTGCCTTATACTTGTCAATACTTCCAGCTACCACATGTTTGATCTTGTATATCCACTTAGAAGTTACCACATACTTGACTTCAAGCCTAGGCACAATCTCCCAAACCCCATTCTTCATTATCGAATGTTATTCTTCATTCATGGAATATTTACATTCTTGATGATTGAGACCTTCTTCAAAATTGGATGGATTTGTTTCTATTAAATTTTTCATATATGCTTCATACCCTGAATATCTTTTGGATTTCTTTCTTTCTCTAAATGTGCCTTTAGCTGCTCCATGACCTTCTGCATCTAATAGAATAGATTTCAACCAATTAGGTATCTTTCTAGTCTTGGGGATTACCATAGGTTGTATAGGTTCATTGGGACCTTCATCCTCATGATTTGATTCTTCTTTCTCCCTAGTAATTTCCTCTTCAAATACCGGAATTTCTTCATCATCAGAGTCCATAGGGAGATCCTTTTCTTTATTAAATGCAATGCTTTCGTCAAATATCACATCTCAACTGACTTCTATTCAATGTCCTTCTTTTATGTAGATACTATATGCCTTAGAAGAATTATTGTAGCCAACAAATGTTCCCTTCATGCCTGATGGATCCAACTTCTTTTTATTGTCCTTTGGTATATGAATATAGACAAGACAACCAAATATTAGGATATGATCCACGCTTGGTTTCTTCCAGTGAATAATTCTTCAAGAGTCATGTTATCTAGAGACCTGTGGGGACTTGTATTTTGTATGTATACAATGGTCTTCATAGCTTCACCCCACAAAAAGTTCAGCAAATCTTGATCATGTAGCATAGATTGTACACTTTCTTCAATGGACCGATTCTTTCATACTGCAACTCAATTTTTCTCAGGATTATATGGGACTATTATCTCCCTCTTAATCCTAGACTCCTTGTTGGAATTATGATACAGGTGTTGTCCTTGATGGCAACTCACTCAGAGGTATGATACAGATGACAACTCACTCAGATGACAGATCATAGTGCAGTAGGTTGGCAAGAGAAAGGTATATGCAGGTTAACCTTGATGAAAGTGCGTATACATGCGGAGTAGCAGAACAAGAGGCGCGTATACGTACACACACAGGTTCACAGAATGAAAGGCGCATACATGTTGGAAAACTAATTTTTGGTCCATGGTATTTGGTCTGTGTTATTTGGTCCATGGTATTGGTCTATGGTATTTGGTCTGAAGTGTTGACCCCAGGTATTGGGTCCAAGGTATTGGTTCTACATGGTTTTGGACCATCGTATTGAGAAAGGCCTAAACCTATATAAGGAGAAGATCATTAGGCCAAGGGGAGCAGGTCTGCAAGGATTGAATATCTGTTGAAGTGTGAGATCTAGTATGCAGGTTATGGGTTTGAGATGCTTAATTTGATCTGAATCATGGATGAACCTATGCAGTTGATGATGGATCGGGATCATAAGGCTTGGAATGTATTATCATTATGTGATAGACTAGATCTGAATTATTGACACATGTTTTATTGTATGAATGTTATGATCTAGGTATGATTGATGTTTGGAACAGTTGCAAAGTTATGAGTAAATATTTTCAAATTTGTACGTGGGTTGGCTTTGGTAAAAGCGCGTATGTACGCCGGTTTGGTTCATCATAGTAGCGTATACATTATGAGATATGATATTTGAAGTTGCAGTTGGATCTGGTTATTGTTGTAGAGTTCTTTTGTCTGTTCTGTGTTCTGGTGACTGTGTTGTTGACAGGGTTTCAGTGTTTTAGTATTGGGTGATTCAGAGATCGGTGATGCAGGTATAGTTGATGGGTGTTTTGCAGTGGTGATTGATTTTGTGCTTCAATGTTGTTGATGGGTCCAGTATGAAAATTGGATGAAACGTGGCCTTCAGATTATGGTGTTGTGCTTCAGGAGTATCTAGTCTGAAAATTTATGAAACGTGGTCCCTGGAGGAAGAAAGAAGATCGTAGAGTTTTGTAGGCCGGCGCCTACGTACTCGTAAACATATTAGCTAGTACAAGAGCCAGGGGGTTGTAGCTCCCTTACAGGAGCAGCTGGAAAACGAGTGAAGGTTGGAGCCTTCAGTAGGATGGTGCCTACGTACTAGTAAATGGATTGGCTAGTACAAGAGCTAAGGGGGTTGTAGCTCCCTTCCAGGAGAAACTGGAAAACGAGAGAAGGTTGTAGCCTTCTGTAGGTAGAAGCCTGTGTACTGGTATAATTCTGCTCCAGTACATAAATATTGTAAAAAGAATTTTCTTATTAAAGGAAGATAGAGACTAATTGTAGCAGGTGGTTTTCACCCACATTGGGTTTCCACCTTATATCATGGTGTTCATGTGTGCTCCTTATGTGTGATGATCTGTTCTGTTTTACTGCACCTGTTTACTGTTAATATGGTTAATAATGTTTTGATGCAATCATTGAAGATCAACTAATTGAATCATAAGTTTATTGGATATACGCTAGTTGCATTAAACATAGTTGCGTATATACGCGGGTATCCTTAATTGAAGTAGCGTATGTGAATCTGAGTATGAAAATGAAAAGTGTTTGATTTGCTAATACTTATTCACCCCCCCCCCCCTCTCAGTATTATTTCCAACAATTGGTATCAGAGCAGGTCCTTTACTAAAATCTTGATCACTTGAAGGAGATCCGTAGAACAATGGGAAAGAAAGCACGTCAAAAGAAGAAGACAGCTCAAAGGAACAATGACAGCCTGCCATTGAGTGGAAGCAAGTATTCATATCCTAAATCACCCCATATTGAAGATGGACAAGCAAATGAAGCTTCAGATAAAGTCATAGATCAACAAGATCTACCTAGAAAAAGGGAGAGTGCCCTTAAAGAAGAAATTATCAGCTTAAAAGCTCAGCTGGAATGTGCCTTCAGAGTTCATCAAATGCTGCAGGAACTAAATGAAGAACAAGAAAAGGAGATTCTCAAACTAAGGCAACAAATGGAAGAAGGAAAAAATCTGAGGAAATTTTGAAGAAGCAATGTCTGGAAAATGAAGAACAACATGAGGTTGAGGTAAATATCTTGAAAGATAAATTAGAAGAAAAGGATAAACTATTACAATTTCAAGACAGTACTAAAATTTTGGATGATATACTTGGTAGTCAAAGGTTGCCTTCTATCAAAACTGGTCTTGATTTTTATGAATTTGTTGAAGATGAATCTAGCTCACAAGGTGAGGCAAGGAACTCTAATGAGAAATCTAAAATGATCAACAAGGAGATGAGAGGACAACAGCCAAAGGAAGAAATTTCTCAAAGAAAATATTTTGCTCCTAATTGTGGAAGTGATAGACGATTATTTACTCCAATGAATAATGTTGAATGTTATGTATGTCATAATCTTGGACATGTTGCAGCCAGATGCAAAAGTAGAATGGTTCAAGACTATCACTCAGAAAGATCATCACGTTCTAGATACTTTAAGGGATATTGTTTTTCTTGCAATATGTTTGGTCACAAAGCCATTGACTGCTACAGAAGGAATATGAAACATGTAAGGTGTTATGCATGTAACAAGCTTGGACACATAGCAAAGGAATGCAGGAGAAGATTTTGGGTGCCATACCAAAAGGAGAAAACTTCATCACAGTTAAAGATATGGAAGAAAAAGGAAGTACAGCCAGAAAGATGTGGCATACCAGAGTACATAGACATGAAAGACTCACAGAAAGCTGAAAGTGTGGAACATCGGTGTTCTAAATCTCATACGCAGGTTTCATGAAGACAAGTCGTGTATATACACGAGTTAGACGTTGCACAGTTGCGTATGATGTTTTGAAGGAAATCAGTAGTACAGAAGTCTGATATGGTTTAGTCACTTATCTGCTTTGTTTGATGATGGATTGGCACAGGCTCAAGGGGAGCATATGCTTCGAGTAATGCATTGTTGGCATTATGGTTAGAAGATTTTGGTGATGATGCTTATTGACACATCTTGCTACTGATTTTTGTTTGGCCAAGAAAATGGATTGCAGGATTACAAGTTTGGATACTAGTAACAGATGCTATGGTGTATGATAGCTGCTGATAACTGTCATCGTCTTGTTTAGGTCCTTGGTCTTTGTGAGTCATATGATGTATCTTGTTACCCCACTATGCATGGGATGGATGATGTGATGGTTCTTGTGCTTGAGTCAAAAATGGTGTATCCCCACTTGGTTGGGAGATTGAAGTATGTATAGGAAGGTCATTGGCAATGTATGTATAGAGTCATGTTATGATTTTGCAGACCTTATATGTGCTCAAGGGGAGCATGGACAGATTGGTACATCTTGGCATGTACAAAGGGGGAGCTCAATTAGAGATTTCAGCAGGTACTCAAGGGGAGTATGGATAGCAGAATGTGTATCAAAGAAAAGAGTATCTTGGTCCGCCCTTTGCCCTTGATGTCAAAGAGGGAGAGTGACTTGGTGTGGTGGTTGCCATCAAGTCCAAAGGGGGAGATTGTTGGAATTATGATACAGGTGTTGTCCTTGATGGCAACTCACTCAGAGGTATGATACAGATGAAAACTCACTCAGATGACAGATCATAGTGCAGCAGGTTGGCAAGAGAAAGGTATATGCAAGTTAACCTTGATGAAAGTGTGTATACACGCAGATTAGCAGAACAAGAGGTGCGTATACGTACACACGCAGGTTCACAGAATGAAAGGCGCGTAAATGTTGGAAAAATAAGTTTTGGTCTGTGGTATTTGGTCCGTGTTATTTGGTCCATGGTATTTGGTCCGAAGTGTTGACCCCAGGTATTGGGTCCAAGGTATTGGTTCTACATGGTTTTGGACCATGGTATTGAGAAAGGCCTAAACCTATATAAGGAGAAGATCATTAGGCCAAGGGGAGCAGGTGTGCAAGGATTGAATATCTATTGAAGTGTGAGATCAAGTATGCAGGTTATGGGTTTGAGATGCTTAGTTTGATCTAAATCAAGGATGCACCTATGCAGTTGATGATGGATCGGGATCATAAGGATTGGAATGTATTATCATTATGTGATAGACTAGATCCGAATTATTGATGCATGTTTTATTGTATGAATGTTATGATTTAGGTATGGTTGATGTCTGGAATAGTTGAAAAGTTATGAGTAAATATTTGCAGATCTGTACGCGGGTTGGCTTTGGTAAAAGCACGTATGTACGCTGGTTTGGTTCATCATAGTAGCGTATACATTATGAGATATGATATTTGAAGTTACAGTTGGATCTGGTTATTGTTGCAGAGTTCTTTTGTTTGTTCTGTGTTCTGGTGACTGTGTTGTTGACAGGGTTTCAGTGTTTCAGTATTGGGTGATTCAGAAATCGATGATGCAAGTATAGTTGATGGGTGTTTTGCAGTGGTGATTGATTTTGTGCTTCAATGTTGTTGATGGGTCCAGTATGAAAATTGGATGAAACGTGGCCTTCATATTATGGTGTTGTGCTTCAGGAGTATCTAATCTAAAAATTTATGAAACGTAGTCCCTGGAGGAAGAAAGAAGATTGTAGAGTTTTGTAGGCTGGTGCCTACATAATGGTAAACATATCGGCTAGTACAAGAGCCAGGGGGTTGTAGCTCCCTTCCAGGAGTAGCTGGAAAACGAGTGAAGGTTGGACCCTTTAGTAGGCTGGTGCCTACGTACTAGTAAATGGATTGGCTAGTACAAGAGCTAAGAGGGTTGTAGTTCCCTTCCAGGAGAAACTGGAAAATGAGAAAAGGTTGTAGCCTTCTGTAGGTAGAAGCCTGCTTACTGGTATAAGACTGCTCCAGTAAAGAAATATTGTAAAAAGAAGTTTCTTATTAAAGGGAGATAGAGACTAATTGTAGCAGGTGGTTTTCACCCACATTGGGTTTCCACCTTATATCATTGTGTTCATGTGTGCTCCTTATGTGTGATGATCTGTTCTATTTTACTGCACCTGTTTACTGTTAATATGGTTAATAATGTTTTGATGCACTCATTGAAGATCAACTAACTAAATCATAATTTTATTGGATATACGCTAGTTTCATTAAACACAGTTGCGTATATACGCGGGTATCCTTAACTGAATTAGCCTATGTGAATCTGAGTATGAAAATGAAAAGTGTTTGATTTGCTAATGCTGATTCACCCCCCCCCCCCTCCTCAGTATTATTTCCAACACTCCTTACAAAAGGCTATAATTTCCTTGGATGTTTATTCTCCTCCATTATCAAACCTTAATATTTTGATTCTCCTTATTGTAAGGTTATCTACTTCAACTTTGAATTCTTGAAATTGATAAACACTTCATCCTTGGATTCCATTAAGTAAAACCAATTTTTCTTTGAATGGTCATCTATGAATGTGACATAATATAGATGAACTCCATGTTACTTTGGAGTCATAGGGCCGCAGACATAGAAATGAATAAGATCCAAGATTTATTTAGACCTTGAAGCACTACTTCCAAATGGTCTCTCGATGTTCTTACCCAATGCACATCCCTTGCATACTGCATGATATTATTTTAGTTCAGGGATGCCATTCACTATTGAATTTAGGGTTGGTAAGACTTTGTAGTGAAGGTGACCAAATATTCTATGCCAAAATTCACATGACCTAACTTCAATGTAAACCAAAAGCTTGAGCAAGGGGAGTTAACAATTCGTAAAGTATTCCTTCATAGATCCCAATCATTCTTGCATCTTATATACTTGAGTTTTTACCCCATACTACAACCTTTCCATCAATGAAATCAACTATATCACCTTTGTCTTCTAGGAATGAAATGAAAAGTATATTATTGTGAAACCTTGAAACAAATAAGATAATGTTGAGATGAATGTTTCCTCCATTCTCCAACTCGAGCGAAGTTGATCCAATTCCTCTGATAGGCTAGTTTTTATTGTCACCAAGATCTATGGAGTAAGAGGAATTTCCTTTTGATAATGTCTTTAATTGTTTGTGTTGATCAGTCATATGTCTTGATGCTCCACTATGGATCACCCAAATATTCTCATCTTGAAATGTGACAGTGAGTGCTAAGACTAGTCATTCATCCTTTGTAAATGTCTTGTTCACTTCCTTCTTACAAGAAAATAGGAGATCCCATACTTCTTTGATTCCCTTCTTGAGTTTATTTACCACCTTCGTACACTTATTTAGGAACTTCTTCAATGTAGTAAAGATATTCGGTATTTCCTTAGTCAACCTTAGCTCCGATACCATGTTGAGAAATATATAGCACAGTAGTTAGGATGGTTTCTCTTTCTATGATAATTGTTTGTGATGTATTTTTACTTTTTCTTACTTATTAGACTCTTATCTTATTATTATGTTTTCTCTTATCATCAAACATCTACCAAATCAAGAAAAAAAATAGTACACAAGAACACATAATATAGGTTGAAAGCCAAGGCCAAAACCTCTTCACTTGAGAGGAAACTCGTAAATCTCCTCTTCTTATAGATTCTTCAATTGACAAATTCGAAGACCTCTAGACCAAGACTAACACCCTTCCAAAACCAAGTCCAACCTTTTTAATAATGTGCTTTCCTTGTCCAATTCAAACCCAGATCAAACCTCTTCCAACAACACAAATTCAACTCCCAGGAATAGAGTTTTGGCCTCTACTACAGGTCTAAAATTTTCGGTAGTCCCAACAACAGTTGCTTCCACACATGTGAGATTATTTCGGCCTTCCAAGACTTCTTTAGGCCTTCTCTTGACATTCTTTCTCTTCTAGGGCTTGAAGATGACCTAATGAGCCCTCCTTCAATTTTATTTTTGCACTTTTTTCCAGGTTCGATCCTGTAGCAACAGAACTCTAACCCAAAAACAGAAACTCTAGCTTCCTTCCTTCACATGTGTGAGAAGAGAGAGAGAAAATATCCCAAACTCTTGATCTTCATCCTCCTTCTTCCTTCGCTAGCCTCTTTCTTCTTCTTCTTCACTCACTTGATGAGAGAATGAATTTTGTCTCTAAGAGGTTGAGGTACCTCCTATATATAGGCTTCCAAGGTGGAAATTTTTCCCCAATTTAGACCAACTTCTTTGTTGGCAAGATAACTTGGTATTGGAGGGTTTCTTGACACTTTAAAATAAACAAATAACTCTTTCTACAAGTTACAATGTGCCCGAAGGGGTCTTCAACATATGACAATGACTCTTTTGACGACTTGACTAAGGAAAAACCCTAGAAGCACCCAATGGGTGCTTGAACTCTAAAATAAAAGACCTTGAACAGGTAACCCTTGCCCCAAAATAAAAATAAAAAAATTTCTTTAATTTTACAAAACACAAGAATCAAAAGTACATTTCATATTTATGAATACCGAACCTAGCTACACATTTTTCAACACTAATAAGTATTGTTGCAACTAGTTTGAGAGGGAATTGAGTCTTCTTGATGATTCTATGGTGAAATGAATGAGACCGCGATCAGGTATGCATTCATGACCTACAAATACTATGTTTACCATCTGTTGTCGAAATTTTGGCATGTTTGGGTGAGATATGAGCCTAAGTATTAGTCATGCATACTTGTGTTTGTTTTAGAGTTGATTCTGTAAAGTTTTGGGAAATTCTGGGTCGTGGCCTGTAAGCTAGCCCTAAAAAAATGGCATTGATTTCATAGCCGCACCCTGTTAGAGTCGATCTGGTCAGTCCTCCGTCAGAGATCAAAACTCTTTATGCATTTCATGATTAGGTGTCCCGCTCCATTCTCCCAGTTGCATTCCACTGGGGGCATGCCATAATCTAACGGAGAAGGTCATTAGTCATTTCCCCCCCTCATGTCTGGCTCCTGCTGGCTCAGGTCTTGGTCAATCATCATCAAAGTCCATGACAGTCAAGGTCTGGTCCTTTAAAGGACAAAGGTCATTTCGAGGTCTAGGTCTAGGAATTCATCAATTTGGTACTTGAACATGTCCAGTAGAGCCATGCAAGCTAGAGTGAGGCCCTTACATAGTTATGGTTCAGAAAGCTTCATCATCATGTGGATAGACTCCAACTCTTCTTCAAAACTCTATTTTGAAGAATAGTCAAACAGTGTCATTTATGGCAAAATTTTCAAAAAAAAGTCCTCAAGTGATTTTTTCAGATGCAGTCATGGTTTTCATGGCCACATGTCCTGTCTTGCAACCCCCGCAAAGAGTGCCGAAAATTGCATCATTCGAGCTAAAATTTTGAAGGGAAAGTGAAAATCAGTGTGTTTTAAAGTCAGTGAAAAAGTGAAAAACTCAAACATTAGAAAAATGGGTTTTTGAAGAGGAAAAAATTAAACCCATCTCTTCCAAGACTATATATACAAATTTTGGTCATAAACAAATGCATTGTGCCATTACAAGTCTTGAAGAAGTGTCGGAAAGGCATGAGTGTGCATTTGTGGCTGATTGATTGAGCTGGAGGCGACCTTGGAGAGCGCAGCGCACACAGAGGGTGCGGCGCACACGCAGCCTACCCATAGTGTAAGCTTATTGAGGGCGCGGCGCATACCCAGAGTGCGGTGCATTGGGCTTTGCGCGTGGTGCATACAGTCCGAGGAGCAAACAAGGAGCTGGAAGTCGACTAGAGGTGAGGATAAGAGCGCGACGCACACACGCAAGGGCACGGCGCACACACAGGGAGCGACGCACATAGCACCCGCCCATCATTCAAGCCCATAATGAGCGCAGTGCACACCTGGAGCGTGGTGCACACAGACAAGAGCGTGGCGCACACAGACAAGGGCGCAGCACACAGAGATAAAGCACACAAAATGTGCCAAAACTCCCTCAAAATTTTTGTGAAGCTCCTCTAACTGCAAAGTAGGCTCTCAAACCTATTTGTGCATCAAATTCAATAAAGATATGGTGGATTATTGCCGGTGATTGAATGCAAAAACTTTCCATTAAGCAAACACAAGAAGACCCCAAAGAAAAACCAATTCGCTAGGGTTGTGTAATAGTGTTGTTGGCTGCCAAGGTTATTTTTCCTACCCTACCCCTGTCCCTTATTCCCCTATGTCATTTTTCTTCGTTATCACTACGCTAACACTACTAACATCATATTCCCTTCCCCCTCCTCCTATTTCTCAATAGAAACCCTAAAACCTTACCCCATCACAATGCCCCAAACTCTTCCCACACCCCTAACAAAGTTCTCCCTATAAACCCTATCCCCACTTCATCACTCCCTTCCTAACATTCCATATTTCTTTTGCTCCCCTTGGTAACAGATACTACAAAGGCACCCAACGTCACATCATCATCAAAGGGGCAGCCTAATCACAGCCCACATTGCAGTCATTTCATCACAGCATTCGTCTGATTATGAGAGGGAGACACAGAGTGGCTCATCCTCAGAAGAGCAGGCTCCCAGGAGACACCACAAGAGTGGCAAACATGTCAGGGATGAACCCACTACCCTCACCGAGTTACAAGCATGACCTCTTTCCATGTCATCCTTCCAATACTTATCATGTTTCGAATTTTGTCAAAGGGTGACAAATGTCAGAGTTCATCATGAGTTGGCCCATTTATTTGTGCTTCATCTACATGGAGGTCAGTCTACCTTGGCCGACGTCACTTTCACCTTGACACCCGAAGCTATATCATTGGCAACAGGTATTCCTAATGTTGGGGAGCAGTGGCATAAGAAGAAGAAGGTGGAAAGGCAACACTATGAGCCTTACATCAAAACCAGATTCGTGAATGAGCTCACAAGAGTATTTCCCTTCAGATACTTGAAGAATGAGTATGCTCCACTCATGAGATTGATCATGAAATACTTCAGCTGTGAGGGGAGGTTCTCTAGACTGTATGCCTATCATATCCGCTTGCTCATGCACTTTACCAGGGTGAGGATGATGAACCTCCCGTTTTTCATTTGTAAGAATATAGAGAGAATGAACACCTTCATGCTGCATAAGACCCCTCAGCAACAACTTAACAGTGTCTATCACTTCGCTCTCATTCGGATTTTGGTAGATCATCATTTGGGATTGCAAGGCATTGCTTGGGAGGATTTCATCTCCCGTGACTTCTTCAGCACACCACAGGTACTATCAGAGCCTGAGCATGAGTTGGCTGGTCCTTCTTATCAGCATGAGCACCATGAGACCATGATCATGCCATTTTTGGTGACATATCAGAAAGGCAGTAGGAACTTATTTGCAGCAGCAAAGTGAGTGTTATCTCCACCCGGGGTGGAAGGGGCCTCACTTCCGACATCGACTACACAGATATTGGACAAGGGAAAGGAGCCCGTGCATGATGAGGGAGCATCAGGTGCACAGGAGACCAATGCCATCCTCATTCCGGATGAAGAGACAGAGGCAGAAAATGCCAAACTCAGGATGACCATTCAGGAGTAGGACACGGAGATCAAAGACTTGATACTAAAATTCGAGAGGGATAGATGGGTCATCAAGTATCTGGAGCAGAGAAACAAACAGCTTGAGGACCACCAGACGATCATGGAGCTACAAAGCATTCATGAAAATCGATAAGCTGTCCAACAGAGAGGGATTGAGCTCACTACCTTGGAGCAACAGATCAACAACAACCGTGAGTCTTGGTTGGATCGGGTCAATCTACACTTGGAGAAAAATCTGTAGAAGGCAAACAGGGACACTGCCATACTGAGGAGGATGGATTGTCATTACAGGGCACGGAACATGAGCGCAAAGGCCCGAATAAGGAGCTTGAAGGCTAAATTGAGCAAAGCAACAAAGGAAGCAAAAGAGGCAAAAGAGCAAGATCGGCTTTGAATCTTAGCTGAAGCTTCCTTGGCACAGCATAGCACTTCATAGAGGACCTCCAGCCCAAGTTTCAAGGAATTTGGGAAAAAATCGGTCACACGACAAATTTTTGGCACAAAAACAGGTTTTTTCTCTATACGCATCGTGTCACTGGCATGACGTGTAATATTGGGAGCTCCAAATGAGGAATGGTTTGCGTTTTTGGATTCGGCATGCAAAACAAAAATTACTGGCACTGGGAGCAAGAAATTTGGAGAAGATCTTGGCCGCCAAAAGGGCAAAATACACTCAAAAATGGCCTCACTGCCCCTATTTTGACACACAGGAAGCATTCTTGGGAGAATGAAGATTTGGAGGGGGAAATGAGCTTCAAATTAATAAATTCCACTTGGGTTGGAAAGTAGATAGGACAGGCTTTCCAACGAGCACACTTGGGCACATTTTGGACTCCGAAAAGTGCCTCAAAACTGGCCTCAAAGTGGCATGGCACATACAGGAAGGGGCGCGGCACATATAGGAAAAAAGGCCAGAATGCCTCCATTTTGTGAAATTTCACTTCCCGACTTTTTGTAAGTGGGCCCACTCATATGCACTTCCGTTTTTCAACACCTAAGGCGGTTTTATAAGTATTTTCACTCCAGATGGTCAATTATCCAAGTGGCAAAGGAAGGCAAAGGGCCACCAAGCCATTTGTCATGTTTGTGGCGCTGCACCTGTAGTTGTTGTTTGGCTCTCCACCTTCATTTTGTAATAATTCGAGTAACTCCCCAACCCTTGGGCGTTCTATCTCTTCATGGCACATTCTATATATTGTATGCAAACCATTTGCAAAGGGTTGGTTGGCTTGTAACTTCTGGGAGACTGTGGGAAAGAAACTCTGTTTCTGCATTGTATAATTTTTACAGAGGATTAATGAAAGGGAGTGGCTCTGTTTCATGAGATTCATGTGGTTGTGAGTGTAGCAAATGTGTCTCTTATGGTTCATATGTATCTTGTTATGTTTCATAGCTCATTTCATATTCATTTCCATTGAAATTTTCTAAGTTAGCTAAGGTAAAATTCAAATTTATTGCTCTGCCTGTGGGAAAATTTAATGTACATGGTCATCCTTCTGTTGAAAAGGATTCATGTTGTCCATGCCCTTTTCACCCTCTTAATCAATCTCTCCATTCCACCATATCTTAAAACTAAATTGCTATGCTTTCCGCCTACCTTGCCTCATGAAATAATCCGTGCCTCTGTGTTAAGTTCTCTATTCATTGAGGTCCAGTGGTCCCATAACATCCCAGAAACACAGTAATTCATAAAAAATCACTCCTTACTTTCATTTTCACTTACTAGCCTAAGATAAATAGTTCATTGAAAGTCATCTCAGGCCTTTTCGTTCATCTATTCAATGAGCGTGACTCGAAGAGAGCCCTCTCTTGTTCTAGTAGGGCTAGCTACCAGATTGAGTGTGGTTTGTGGTTACCCTGAATTTTGCCTTCCTTCAGCCTAAGGCGGATTTAGGTGCTAACATAGAGGCGACCATACTGGGGAAAAATCAAATCCCCTTGCTTCTTAATAATTCTAAGCTTCTGGATAATAAGTTTAGGATTTGATAGGCTGATGTAAAATGGGTTGTGTCCTTTGATTTTTCTCAATAGCACGCTGGCTTCTCGAAGATATACCAGAGCTATCCAGATCCCAACCCTCCACTCATCTACAAAAATCCCAATTTGATTTCAAGAAATCGTCGTCAAGAAAGCTCTATATTGCTCGTGTTCAAATCTCATTCATGCCCAGACATTTTTGAGTATATTGAAGAGCTAGAGTTTGACGAACAGTTTGAATTATCGTTGTTTGAAACCAAGTCCAAAAGAGCGGTTGACTCTACTGTCCACAATCTACAGTTTCTTGTAGACTTGGAGACAGAAAGGGCTAACCAGTCTATTGATAACTACGTAATAGCTCAGCTTCAAACTCCCATTGCTATCCCCTTACAAACTGTGCACACTCCTCCAACACCTCTGAGGACAAATCCACCAAGAGTGATGGCTGCACGTTTCGCACCGCTTGTTTTGCCTCAAATTTTAGATGATATGCCCACTGATTACCAAAGAAAAATCCCATTCTTTGATGGCACTCCTAATGGCATTATTGCGTAGCAACATGTGGACAGAATGGTAGACTTTTATGAACTTCATGAGATAGATGCGGAAAACGTGGTGATGAAACTTTTGTACAAACATTTGCGGGTGAAGTAAGGAAATGGTTCAGAGGTTTACCGGCTGCACGTATCACTACCTTGGCAAACCTACAAAGACAATTCTTAAACCGTTGGGAAGTGAAAAAGAACCCTCTTCAAATTATGTCCGAATATGAGAAAATCAAGAGAAACATTGGTGAGTCGGTCCAAGATTATTGCATCAGATTCAATACAGTGTATAATGTAATTCCATATAATCTAAGGCCACTCGTGGGACTAGCCATGTTGAAGTTCCCAGATGGTTTCGATGCTGATATGGCTTATCAATTGAGAGAAAGAGAACCGGCTACAATGGAAGACATGCAGAAGATAGCAGTCAGCGTTGAAGCAAATCTGCTGACCAAGAGGGCTAGAGCAAAAGCAGAAAAGAAGGTCACTGCAAAGGAAGAATCTTCCTCAGTAGATCAGCTACTTCGAAAGATAGAGCAAATGCTTGAGAGAGTAAGGCTTGACAAACCAGAGCCACAAGTTAGAAATCCTAACTTCCGTGGCCAGCAACAACCACAGTATAGGATAAGATAGAGAGATCAGCAAGCTCAAGAGCCAATTGCACAACAACCAATACAAACACCTTTGCAGCAAAATTTTGTGCATGGACCAGAATCGGATGAAGACAGGAATGTAATAGGTGAAGAAATCATCTCTTTCCTCTTGACGGTTTGCCTACTTATCTCACTGAAGAGGAGGAGTATGCAGAGAATTCAGCTGCACACAAAGATGGAGATTTCATTCTAGCAAGCGACACCGTCTTGGAGGAGCAATCATATGAATACCAAAGAGGCTACATGAATGCTTTGTCTGCCCAACAGCAGCGATATTCACTTAGAAACAGGGATGTGCCAGTCAGACCCATTCAGAAAAAGAAGGATGTTGAAGCGCCAAAGAATGATTCAGCTGGTACACAAAGGAAAGGAAAGGAGGTGGTTGAAACGGAGAGTAGTAAATCCACATCAGCAGAACCAGCACATCAGCAAGTTACATCGAAAGAAAGGGAGAGGAAATAAATCCCAGTCAAAGAGGTGGAAAGGATTCCTGCTTTCAATTTAGAGAATGAGATTTCCAAACTAAAAATATCTATCCCTTTGACTGAAATATTGAAGAACAGCAGTTATAAAGGACAAGTATCTAAAATTTTAAATTTGGACCCAATGTCCGACATGGTGAATGTCAAATATGATCAGCCTGAAATGATTTTTGGGCCAGCATCAAATGGCAAGTCTCATGACAGCGATGTGCCACCTTTCTACATCAGTTTAAGGTTGCATGATTTTTTTTTACATAATGCCATGTTCGATTCTAGAGCCTCTCACAATCTCATGCCCAAGGCAATCATGGACAAGCTTGGTCTGGACATCACACGGCAATATCATGATCTCTATTCGTTCGATTCCAGCAGAGTAAGATGTATAGGTCTCATCAAAGACTTGGTTGTGACTTTGGATCAGCGCCCCATGAAGAATGTTTTGATGGATATTGTGGTAGCAGACATTCCTCCAAGGTTTGGCATGCTTCTTTCCAGGTCTTGGGTAGCGAAACTAAAAGGGACACTACAGCTAGATTTCTCCTATGCAACGATTCCAGTATTTGGACAAATGAGAAAATTATATCAAGAACAAAAAATGAAGTACATGATCACAAGCAAGGAGAAACCAATAAATCATCCTATTAACTATGTACATACATATTTAGAGTCTTTTGTTTTGTATTCAGATAGTTTAAATGATATAGATAGTTAGTTGGTAGAAGCAGATGATATTCCAGAAATAACAGAAAATTTCAGAGAATTTTTGAAGAAAGAGGAACAAGAACAGCAGAACACCGCTGGGAAATCAACTGAAAGAAATGGAAAGCAAGCAGGCAAGGCACAACAAAAATATTTCCAGCACTTGCAAGAGGAGGAGGAAGGTTTGTGGACCATGGATTTTGATGGAGCAGTAGGAAACGATGGCGCTGGAATAGGAATTTGGGTACGCAGTCCCTTCTCCACCCCAAACAAGGTCCCTAGTAATGTACGGGTATGCTCTTACAAGTTGGCTTTTGAATGTTAAAATAATGAAGCTGAGTATGAAGCTCTGATTGCTGGCCTAAAGATTCTAAGAAAGCTAAACGCTAAGAGGATTTCAGTATATGGCGACTCCGAATTGGTTATCAAGTAGGTCAGAGGCAAATATCAAGCAAAGCATCCTAGGATGCGGGCCTACCGTAACGCATTCCTAGACATTTTGAAATTATTCTTAGAATACACCTTGACATGTGTGCCTCGCATACAAAATAGCATTGCCGATGCTCTTGCTAAGGCAGCGAGTAGTTTGAAAATCCCAATGAACTCTAGTAACAAATTCGAAATCCATGTCAAGCACCGTCCAACCGTTCCAAACAATTAGAGACATTGGAAAGTGTTCCAAGATGATGACGAGATTGATGATTTTCTGCAAAACAAAGGCAAGTTTAAAGAGACCTCAATTGATGAAGAAAATGATGATGGAAAAGGCAATGGCACAGATGAAATGCAGATCAATGAAATGGACGTGTTGCAACTGAAGAATAACGTTATTCCCAAAGGCTTGATACCTCTATAACAACTCTTCGATCAGGATGATGTAGCCTGCAAACCAACATTGCAGCCAACAAAGAAGGGTGTGGAAGAGGTCAATATCGGGACAGCTGCAAATCCTAAATTAGTAAAATTGTCCAAAGCATTGCCGCCAAAGATCAAGGACAAATATATTAGTTTGATGTCTTCGTTTGCAGATGCGTTTGCTTGGGACTATTCTGATTTAAAGACGTATGACATTAATATAATTCAGCACACTATACCCATCAAGCCTAATCAAAAACCATTCAGACAAAAGTTGAGAAGGCTAAATCCAAAGTTGCTGCCATCTATTGAAAAGGAGATCAAAAGGTTGTACAAATCAGGGATCATTGTGCCAATCAGATTTTCAGATTGGATCTCCAACTTGGTACCCGTAAGGAAAAAGACAGGGGAGATTCGCTTATGCATCGATTTCAAAAATCTTAACAAAGTCTCATTGAAGGATAACTATCCACTACCCAAAATGGACCATATACTTCAGCGAGTAGTGGGGGCATCTCACATGTTTCTGTCCATGAGGATGACCGAGACAAGACCGTGTTCACCACTCCATGAGGGACCTTTCATTATGAGAAAATTCCTTTCGGTTTGAAGAATGCGGGTGCCACATTTCAGCGTGCTATGGACTTGGCTTTTGAAAACGAGAAAGATGTCTTTTTGGTGGTGTATTTGGACGACTTGACAGTGTTTTCTAAATTTGATGAAGAGCACATGTACCATCTTAAAACTATCTTCCTAAAGTGTGGAAAATATGGCTTGTCGTTGAATCCAAATAAGAGCTTGTTTGCCATGGAAGAAGGCAAACTACTCGGACACATAATCTCCAAGGATGGAATCCGTATTGACCCAGCACGTGTGCAAGCAATTCAGCAAATAGATCTGCCTCGGAATAAAAAGGAGATACAATCATTCAATGGCAAGATGAACTTCCTCCGCCACTTTGTACACAATCTCGTGGAGCATCTAAAAGAAATGACAAACATTCTTAAGAAGGACAGCCAAGTGAAATGGACGGAAGAGGCGGTAAAATATTTCAATTTGGTCAAATTGGTTCTTTCCTCAGCACAAGTTCTAGTAAGCCCGGACTATACTCAGGATTTCATATTGTTTTCATTTGCTTCGGAGCATACTATGGCAGCAGTATTATTGCAGAAGAGAGATGATCGTGAAAGACCCATTGCATTTTTCAGAAGAGCTATAAGAGACGCATCTTTAAAGTATAACATCATTGAAAAGCAGGCTCTTGCACTTGTGAAGGCATTGAAAGATTTTTGGGTGTATATTCTACATTCTCACGTTCGGGCCTATGTTCCTAATGCTGCTGTAAAGGATGTTTTAGTGCAGGCCGGTCCGGAAGAAAGAAGAGGCAAGTGGATTGCAGCCTTGCTGGAATATGACATAGAAATAAAACCCACAAAATTGGTGAAAGGACAGGGATTGGCGAAGCTAATCGCTGAATAAAACTTGCATGCTTTGGACATAAATATGATCGATGCTTTGTCCGATGAGAACGATGAAGAACCGCCAATTCAGATATCTGAAATGTTTGCTCTTTCTCCACGGTATTCTGATATCATATATGTGCTCAAAAATTTGTCACCTCCACCCGGCATGACTAGAAACAAATTGAGAACACTTAAGTTGAAGGCTGCCAAGTTCTGCATTCTTAATTCAGCACTGTACTGGAAAGATCCCGGTGGAGTTTTGTTAAATTTTTTGGTGGAAAAGGAATCAAAGCAAGTCATGGAGGACTGCCACCAAGGAGACTGTGGAGGTCACCTCTTTTGGAAGTCAACAGCAAACAAAATTTTGAGAGCAGGGTACTATTGGCCGACATTGTTTGCTGATGTATATAAGATGGTTAAGCGATGTCATAAGTGTCAAATTTTCGAAGGAAAGTGAAAGTTACAGCCTCTACCACTCAAGCCCATAGAGGTGAACGCCCCTTTTCAGCAATGGGGGTTGGATTTCATTGGCGAAATTCATCCCGATTCTTCCGGACAGCATAAATGGATCCTCACAGCCACAGATCACTTCACAAAATGGATTGAGGCGATCCCCACAAGACAAGCTATAGATGCAGTGATCATTTTATTCCTCGAAAATAACATCTTGTCTCGCTTTGGTTGTCCAAACAAGCTAATCACTGATAACGTAACAGCTTTCAAATCAAAGCGGATGGTAGAATTTTGTCATAAATATCACATTATTTTGGGTCATTCAACTGCCTATCATCCGCAAGGCAATGGATTGTCAGAATATGCGAACAAATCATTGGTCAACATAATCAAGAAGCTGTTGGAAATGAACAAGAAGAGCTGGCATAAAAGGTTGGTAAATGCGCTTTGGGCAAATCAGGTCAGCCAGAAGAAGTCCATAGGTATGTCACCGTTTGAGCTGGTTTATGGCATTGATACAGTATTTCCTTCCTCTCTCCCTGCCCCGGTTGTCAAACTTCTTCAGGAGGCCGACAATGAAGAAGATCCCATGCAAAGGAGGTTGAATCAAATGGTCCACTTGTAGCAGACCAGAGAAGAAGTCTTCAAGAACACATCCAAATTGCAGGAGAAAATCAAGAAAATTTATGATAGAAAGGCAAAGGTGGATAAATTTCAGGTGGGTGATGTAGTGCTGAAGTGGGATGCAAAGAAATGAGGAGAAAGGCAAGCACGGTAAGTTCAAGAACCTTTGGAAAGGTCCCTTCAATATTGCAGCATATCGGGGGCAGAATGATTTTCTTCTTAAGGAAATAAACGGAGAGGATTTTCTAGGAGGGTCGATCAATGGTTGGCTGCCAAAGCGGTACCACTTCTAAGTTATCAAACGATGCTTCCACTGTCATTGCAAATACCATTTTATTTCAGTTTCATTAGAGTTGTTCAAATTAGTATTTAAGTCATTTTAAAGTCAGGTTTGAGTCAGTTTTTTTGTCGTTTCAGCTTCATAAATGAGTCAGAGTCCGGTATTATTTATCAAAATGATGACTCCATAGCCCAATGAACGAAGGCACTATCTAGCTCCTCTAGAGATCTGTTGTTCTTGGCACCTCCATAGGAGCTACCATCCCCCATTGGAGCCAATGTTAGAGTTGGTCTGGTCAATCCTCCGTCAGAGATCAAAACTCTTTATGCATTTCATGATTAAGTGTCCCGCTCCATTCTCCCAGTTGCATTCCGCTAGGGGCATGCCATAATATGACGGAGAAGGTCATTAGTCATTTCCCCCCCTTGTGTCTGGCTTCTACTGGCTCAGGTCTTGGTCAACCATCATCAAAGTCCATGACAGTCAAGGTCTCGTCGTTTAAAGGACAAAGGTAATTTCATGGTCTAGGTCTAGGAATTCATCAATTTGCTACTTGAACATGTCCAGCAGAGCCATGCAAGCCAGAGTGAGACCCTTACATAGTTATGGTTCAGAAAGCTTCATTGTCATGTGGATAGACTCCGACTCTCCCTCAAAACTCTATTTTGAAGAACAATCAAATAGTGTCATTTATGGAAAAATTTTCAAGAAAAAGTCGTCAAGTGATTTTTTCAGATGCAGTCATGGTTTCTGTGGCCACATGTCCTGTCTTGTAACCCTTGCAAAGAGTGCCGAAAATTGCATCATTCGAGCTAAAATTTCAAAGCGAAAGTGAAAATCAGTGTGTTTTAAAGTAAGTGAAAAAGTGCAAAGCTCAAACATTAGAAAAATGGATTTTTGAAGAGGAAAAAATTAAACCCATCTCTTCCAAGGTTATATATACAAATTTTGGTCATAAACAAATGCATTGTGCCATTACAAGTCTTGAAGAAGTGTTGGAAAGGCGTGAGTGTGCATTTGTGGTGATTGATTGAGTTGGAGGCGACCTTGGAGAGCGCGGCGCATATAACCAGGAGCGCGGCGCACACAGAGGGCGTGGCGCACACAGAGGGCATGGCACACACGTAGCCTGCCCACAATGTAATCTTATTGAGGGCGTGGTGCATACCCAGAGCGCAGCACACTGGGCTTTGCGCGCGGCGCATACAGTCTGAGGAGCAAACAAGGAGCTGGAAGTCGGTTGGAGGTCAAGATAAGGGCACGGCGCACACACGCAGGGCACGGCGCACACAGCACCCACCCACCATTCAATCCCATAACTAGTGCGGCGCACACCCGGAGCACAGCGGACACAGACAAGAGCGCGGCACACATAGACAGGGGCGCGGCGCATAGAGATAAAGCATCCAGAACGTGCCAAAACTCCCTCAAAATTTTTGTGAAGCTCCTCTAACTGCAAGGTAGGTTCTCAAACCTATTTGTGCATCAAATTCAATAAATATATGGTGGATTATTGCTGGTGATTGAATGCAAAAACATTCCATTAAGCAAACACAAGAAGACCCCAAAGAAAAACCAGTTCGCTAGGGTTGTGTAACAGTGTTGTTGTTGCCAAGGTTATTTTTCCTACCCTACCCCTGTCCCTTATTCCCCTATGTCATTTTTCCCCGTTATCACTACCCTAACACTACTAACATTATATTCCCTTCCCCCTCCTCCTATTTCTCAATAGAAACCCTAAAACCTTACCCCATCACAATGCCCCAAACTCTTCCCACACCCCTAACAAAGTTCTCCCTATAAACCCTATCCCCATTTCATCACTCCCTTCCTAACATTCCCTGTTTCTTTTGTTCCCCTTGGTAACAGATAGTACAAAGGCACCCAGCCTCACACTATCATCAAAGGGGCAGCCTAATCACAGCCCACATTGCAGTCATGTCATCACAGCATTCGTCTGATTATGAGAGGGAGACACAGAGTGACTCATCCTTAGAAGAGCAGGCTCCCAGGAGACACCACAGGAGTGGCAAACATGTCAGGGATGAACCCACTACCCTCACCGAGTTACAAGCATGCCCTCTTGCCATGTCATTTTTCCAATACTTATCATGTTTCAAATTTTGTCAAAGGGTGACAAATGTTAGAGTTCATCATGAGTTGGCCCGTTTATCTATGCTTCATCTCCATGGAGGTCACTCTACCTTGGCCGGGGTCACTTTCACCTTGACACCCGAAGCTATATCATTGGAAACAGGTATTCCTAATGTTGGGGAGCAGTGGCATAAGAAGAAGAAGGTGGAAAGGCAACACTATGAGCCTTACATCAAAACCAGATTCGTGAATGAGCTCACAAGAGTATTTCCCTTCAAATACTTGAAGAATGAGTATGCTCCACTCATGAGATTGATCATGAAATAATTCAGCTATGAGGGGAGGTTCTCTAGACTATATGCCTATCATATCCGCTTGCTCATGCACTTTACTAGGGTGAGGATGATGAACCTCCCGTTTTTCATATGCAGGAATATAGAGAGAATGAACACCTTCATGCTGCATAAGACCCCTCAGCAGCAACTTAACAGTGTCTATCACTTCGCTCTCATTCAGATTTTGGTAGATCATCAATTGGGATTGCAGGGCATTGCTTGGGAGGACTTCATCTCCCGTGACTTCTTCAGCACACCACAGGTACTATCAGAGCCCGAGCAGGAGTTGGGTGGTCCTTCTTATCAACATGAGCACCATGAGACCACGATCATGCCATTTTTGGTGACATATCAGAAAAGCAGTAGGAACTTATTTGCAGCAGCAAAGCGAGTGTTATCTCCACCCGGGGTGGAAGGGGCCTTGCTTCCAGCATCGACTACACAGGTATTGGACAAGGGCAAGGAGCCCGTGCATGATGAGGGGCCATCAGGTGCACAGGAGACTGATGTCATCCTCATTCCAGATGAAGAGACAGAGGCAGAAAATGCCAAACTCAGGATGACCATTCAAGAGCAGGACACGGAGATCAAAGACTTGATACTAAATTTTGAGAGGGCTAGATGGGTCATCAAGTATCTGGAGCAGAGAAACAAACAGCTTGAGGACCAACAGATGATCATGGAGCTGCAAAGCATTCGTGAAAATCAACAAGCTGTCCAGCAGAGAGGGATCGAGCTCACTACCTTGGAGCAAGAGATCAACAACGACCGTGAGCCTTGGTTGGATCGGGTCAATCTACACTTATAGAAAAAGCTGGGGAAGGCAAACAGGGACACTGCCATACTGAGGAGGATGGTTTTTCATTACAGGGCATGGAACATGAGCGCAAAGGTCCGAATAAGGAGCTTGAAGGCTAAATTGAGCAAAGCAACAAAGGAAGCAAAAGAGGCAAAAGAGAAAGATCGGCTTCGAATCTTAGTTGAAGCTTCCTTGGCACAGCATAACACTTCATAGAGGACCTCCAACCCAAGTTTCAAGGAATTTGGGAAAATTTTGGTCACACGACAAATTTTTGGCACAAAAACAGGTTTTTTCTCTATACGCGTCGCGTCACCGGCGCGAAGCGTAAGATTTGGAGCTCCAAATGAGGAATGGTTTGCGTTTTTGGATTCGGAATGCAAAATAAAAATTACTGGCACTAGGAGCAAGAAATTTGGAGAAGATCTTGGCCACCAAAAGAGCAAAATACACTCAAAAATGGCCTCACTGCCCCTATTTTGACACACAGGAAGAATTCTTGGGAGAATGAAGATTCGGAGGGGAAAATGAGCTCCAAATTCATAAATTCCACTTGGGTTGGAAAGTAGACAGGACATTCTTTCCAACGAGCACACTTGGGCACATTTTGGACTCTGAAAAGTGCCTCAAAACTGGCCTCAAAGTGGTGTGGCACATACAGGAAACGGGCGCGGCACATATAGGAAAAAAGGCCAGAATGCCTCCATTTCGCGAAATTTCACTTCCCGACTTTTTGTAAGTGGGCCCACTAATATGCACTTCCGTTTTTCAGCACTTAAGGTAGTTTTATAAGTATTTTCACTCCAGATGGTCAGTTATCCAAGTGGCAAAGGAAGGCAAAGGGCCACCAAGCCATTTGTCATGTTTGTGGCGCTGCACCTGTAGCTGTTGTTTGGCTCTCCACCTTCATTTTGTAATAATTCGAGTAACTCCCCAACCCTTGGGCATTCTATCTCTTCATGGCACATTCTATATATTGTATGCAAACCATTTGCAAAGGGTTGGTTGGCTTGTAACTTCTGCTGGAGACTGTGGGAAAGAAACTTTGTTCTGCATTGTATATTTTTAACAGAGGATTAATGAAAAGCAGGGCTCCGTTTCAAGATCATGTGGTTGTGAGTAGCAAATGTGTCTATATTTCAATGAATCTGTTGTTCATAATATTCATACATTTCCATTGAAAGTTCTAGTGCGAAGTAAACATTTATTGCCGCCCTGTGGGAAAATTTCATGTACAGTGTTCATTCTTCTGTTGAAAAGGATTCATGTTTTCCATGCCCTTTTCACCCTCTTAATCAATCTCTCCATTCTGCCATATCTTAAAACTAAATTTCTATGCTTTCCGCCTACCTTGCCTCGTGAAATAATATGTGCCTTTGTGTTAATTTCTTTGTTCATTGAGGTCCAGTGGTCCTATAACATCCCAAAAACACAATCATTCATAAAAAATCACTCCTTACTTTCATTTTCACTTACTAGCCTAAGATAAATAGTTTTGAAAGTCATCTCAGGCCTTTTCGTTCATCTATTCAATGAGCGTGACTTGGAGAGATCCCTCTCCTGTTCTAATAGGGCTAGCTACCAGATTGAGCATGGTTTGTGGTTAACCTGAATTTTGCCTTCCTTCAGCCTAAGGCGGATTTAGGTGCTAACACACCCTATGAACTAAGAAATTTTGGTTGAAACTGCATGGAGAAAGCCTTGTGCGTGTGGTTGGAGCCTTCCAATTGCATGCACATCTTTGCATGCATGCAGCTAGGGTGTAAGGTCTAAGAAAAAGAAAGTTCGAGCCCAGGGAAAGCTCAACAACATATTTTTTCTGCTATCTAGGTGATGTGATGCTCCTAGGGGGTGTCAGTATGTTTTTGATTAGTAGGCCCCACTTCCATAACTGGAACTTGGATGTTGGGTCATGCCATAGTAACTCTCAGCTCGTGTTTTCCCTAGAGAGCTTGTAAAAGCGGGTGAAGATGGGATGGGGTGGTTATAGTTTCTATTCCAAGGAAGATAGTAGATCATCAGAAGATAGTGATGAAGATACATCTGATGATGATCAAGTGTTGGTATTATAATGCATGTGTTGTCCTTGATTGCAACTCACTTGTAACATAACAAGTATATGGTAACTAGATGAATCCACAAGTCAGTTTAGAGGTGACAGAGTGATGGAATAGAATAACAGAATGATGGGACAAAGGTTTACAGATTGGAATCAGAAGTTTGATAAAGGTGAATATTTAAAGATCTATATGTGGGTTCATTATGGCCAAGTCGCGTATACATGCAGGTACAAAAAAGAAAAGTACATGCTGGCACACTAATTTAAGAATACCAATAGTCCTTACCATGGTATTAGCCTACAATATTGAGTGCAGTAATGGTTACTTGATCCTGTCCAAGATTACCACTGGAAATAGTGTAGTTTTGACTCATGGTATTGGCTAAGGCTCTAACTATATAAGGAGGTGAATATCAAAGTGCTAAGTGTGCATGTGAAAGGGTTTTTGATGAATACTTCAATCTGAATTATATTTGCATTGTAAGGGCCATAGTTGACACATTGATCTAAAATAATTATGCACCAATGAATACAATAATGGATTAGGATCATGAGACCTAAAATGACTTTCCATTGTATGATATGTTCATGGATTGACTAGATCTAAGTATTGACGCATGTTTTTATCTTTGAATATTATAATTTGGGTCTTTTAGAAGCTCTAAAGAGCTACGTAATTTTAGGTCAAAATTTGCAGATCTGTATGCAGGTTGGTATCGGTTAAGTCGTGTATACACACAAGATCATTTCTTCAAAGCCACGTACATAAAGGAAGAGTTTCTGTTCATAAATGACTGATGAACCTGATCAGTGTTGATGTATCTTTGTTGTTTGTCAATGATGTCCTCAAGTTGATCAGCGTTGAGTGATAATGTCTGAACTAGAATTTATTGAATGATGAAGTTGAATTTGGTTACATGTTGATTGGTTGAAAAGATTATTGATGCTGCTAACTATATGAGGATTCTATAATCTAACAGAATATTTTAGAATAACTCTGATCAACTCTGTGTCTGATTTAGAATTACAAGTTTTTAGTATATTGAGATTTGTACGCAGGTTTCTCTACAGAAAAGTATGTATACACGCGGGTTGCCTTAAGTGAAGTAGCGTATTCATGTTTGCATATGAATTATCAGGGTTGCAGTTGATTACGTGTGTTGATACAGTATTCAGATTTTATTTCTATGTTATGGTTACAGTGATCTCATTGTTATGTTTGAATTAAGTTGGTGTTTGCTTCAGTTGATCTACAAGTTGTGATGTATTAAAGAAAGTGGATCCAATGTGAAAATTTATGAAACGTGTTCTACAGATGTTGCTGAGGGTTGGAGTCTTAAGTGAGGAAGTTGAAGCTTCCTCCCAGTAGTAGTTGATAAACAGATCAGTGGGTTGGAGCTCCCTTCCAGTAGGAGCTAGAGAATGAGTGAAGGTTATAGCCTTCAATAAGTGGGTGCCTACATACTAGCATGAGTTTGCACCAGTACAAGAATGTAAGAATTTTTTTATATTAATAAGTTTGAAGACTGAGATGACAACATCGGTAGTTTTCTCCCACATTGGGTTTCCACATTAAATCTCGGTGTTCATGTGTGTTTCTTATGTCTGATACTTTATTATGTTCTTACTACACCTGCTTACTACTTACCAAATGCCTGATAAATCTCTTACATTCTGGTTTAAGTTTAAGAGATAAATAATTAGCTATTTTACAAGTTTACTAAGCATACGCTAGTTTCTTTTACAACAGTCACATACATACACGAGTTGGGTTCAGTAAAGTCACATACATATTTCAGAAAATAAAATTATTATTGTGAGTTTTAAAAATATTGATTCACCCCCCCCCCCCCTCTTAGTATTTTTCCCAACAATTGGTATCGAAGCATGTCCTTAAAAAGAAGCTTGATCACTTGAAGGAATATCTCCCAAGATGAGAAATCAAGATGGAATGGCATCTATTAGATCACCACTCTTCAATGGAAATAATTTAACATATTGGAAGACAAGAACTAGATCCTATCTTCAGTCCCTTGGAGCAAATGTTTGGGCAATTGTGGAAGGAGGTTACCAATATCCATCCACAGTTCCCACGGATGCAGCAGAAAAGAAGACGTATGAAACCAATGCCAAAGTTGTCAATGCATTATTTGGAAGTCTGACGGAATCATAATTTGTCAAAGTTATGCAATTGAACACAGCAAAAGAAATATGCGACAAAATCATTCAAAGCTATGAAGGTGATACCAAGGTAAAAAGTGTTAAATTCCAAACTCTCATATTCAATATGAAACTCTCAGAATGTATAATGATGAAAATATTGCTAGTTCCTTTCTATGTATAGATGAGATTGTAAATGCATGAAAAATCTGTGTGAAGAAATAAAAGACACCACTTTAGTAGAGAAAATCTTAAGACCTCTAACTCCTAAATTCCAGTCAAAAGTATATGCCATTGAAGAGAAGTAAGATCTGTAGACTCCTACTGTTGTTCAACTTCACTGGATCCTGACTACTTTTGAAATGAGCAAAGGAGGTCCCTCGGAAGTTAGAGAAATTGCATTTAAAGCATTTACAAAAGGAAAATAAAAGGAAGAACACAAGGAATAAGGATATATATCAAAAGAAGATGAGGTGAACTTTGTAAAGAAACTTCAATTGGGCACAAGAAGGTTCAGAGATAAGCATCCATTCAAATGTTTTTCTTGTGGTAGAGTTGGTCATTATGCTGCTAAAGGATCTGAAACCTTAGATGAAATTATCAAGGTACAATGCTCTCCTCTTATGAAGACAGGTCTTGGATACACTGGAGAAACAT
Organism: Pinus taeda; assembly: GCA_000404065.3. NCBI lineage: Eukaryota > Viridiplantae > Streptophyta > Pinopsida > Pinales > Pinaceae > Pinus > Pinus taeda. The sequence continues at coordinate 342,900 of APFE030727705.1, read as the reverse complement.
CTCAAACAGAAAAGTCTTCAGCCACCACCGAAAGCCATCTAAATGCAGCAAAAACCAGTTAGAAAAGCTTCAGTCCTCAGCAAAAGAATAAAGGCATTCTACAGGTAAATCATGTTCACTCTAATCCAAGGATGAACAACAACAAAAGCACCAGTCAAAAGGTAAACAACATCAGAAAATTATATGATCGCAGAATTTTATTCTTTAATGGACAATGTTTCTCATGTCATAGTTTTGGTCATAAGGCTGCTCAATGTGTTTCATACAAAACCATCATGACTAGAGAAGCAAGAAAACAAAGGAATCAGACAGGAGTCAAGAATAACACTTATAATAATTTCTCACCTCTTAAAGATGAAATTGAATACTCATTTTGCAATAATTTTGGGCATGAAGAATCTGAATGCAAGAGAAAATTACAACCAACATCTCAAAAAGAGAAAATATCAACAAATTCTAAGGTATGGAAAAGTTACAATCTGAAAGTTGTGGCATAGCATTGTTTACAGAAGGACAAGAAAATCAATGGTACATTGATAGTGGATGCTCAGAACACATGACATGTGATAAAGATAAACTTATTTCATACAATGCTTTAGAGAAATAAAAGAATGTCACTTTTGGAAATGACTCAAATGTTGTCATTAAGGGTAAAGATTTTGATTTTCTAAAAGAAAAGGTTAAAGCTGGTAATGTTATGTATGTTGATGGATTAAAGCATAACTTGGTGAGTGTTAGCAAAATGCGTGACCAAGGAAATGAGATGGTATTTCGATCAAAATAATGTGTGGTTTGTGAACTTGACACGGGAAAGACCATAATAAAAGGAACAAGGACCCCGAGAAATCTGTATATATTGAAAGGTGGCCAAGAACAATGTTACCTAGGCAAGGCAGAGGAAAATTGGTTATGGCATAGAAGTTTGGGACATCTAGGTTTCTCTCAAATAAGAAAATCAAGTAGGCTCAAACTTGTTCGTGATCTACCCAACATCACCTACCAGAAATTACCATATGTAAGTCATGTCAATTCTGTAAGAAAACCAGAGTTCAATTCAATGTTGAGGAAGGATCAACAAGTAAGCCTCTTGAACTTATACATACTTATTTGTGTGGACCAAAAAGGAAAAAGTCACCTCATGGAGAACAATACTATATCTTATTCATTGATGAATTTTCTAGAAAGTGTTGTATCAGTTTATTGAACACAAAGATGAAGTATTTGATAAATTTAAGGTCTTCAACGCATTAGTTGAAAATTAATTAGATCTAAAAATAAAATGTCTCAAATCTGACCGAAGAGGAGAATACATATCAGATGAATTCTTTGATTTCTGTGAACAACATGGCATAAAAAGAGAAGTTTATGTAGCTAGAACTCCTCAAAAAAAATAGCGTGGCAGAAAGAATGAATAGAATTGTTCAACAAATGGTGTGCTCTATGCTTGATGAATCTGGAACTCCTGAAACCTTCTGGAGTGAAGTTGCATATGCCGAAGTAAATGTTCTCAACGAGGCTCATGTTCATGTCAATAGTGATAAAACTTCATATGAACTTTGGTATGGTAAGCCTCCCACTGTAAAGCATTTAGAGTTTTTGGAAGCAAATGTTTCATCAAAAATAATGATGAAAATCTTGGTAAGTTTGAAGCTAGATCAAATGAAGGAATACTTCTTGGTTAGTCATCTAGAAGAAAACTATACAAATGTTACAATAAGAGACTTCGGAAAATTGTTGAATGCATTGATGTCGTCATTGATGAAGCATGCACATATTCCAAAAAGGTAACATCAGCAAAAGAGTATGATGATGATGAATCCTTTCCCACATCAAACTACAATGGTATAGAAGAATAAATTGACGAAGCAGTAGAAGAAGACATGTCAAACAAATAAAAGGCTCAATCCAGGTATGTTCAAAATAATTGTCTAGAAACTCAAATTCTAGGAGAAAAGGAATCTCGGGTACAAACAAGAATAACCCTTGTAGGATCTCCTATTTATATAGCTCTATTATCCACCATTTAACCACAAAATATAAATCAATCTAGTAAATATGAATGTTGAGTCAAGGCCATGGATGGAGAACTTGATCAAATTTAAAAGAATGATAATTGGGAATTAGTTCCAAGGCCTCATGATAAAAATGTTATTGGGACAAAATGGATATTCAAAAATAAGTTGAATGAAAATCGAGAGGTCATTAAGAACAAATATCGACTTGTTTGTAAAGGTTATTCTCAACAAGAAGGTATAGACTTTGAAGAAACATTTGCACTAGTAGCTAGACTTAAAGCCATAAGAATTTTTCTTGTGCTTTCGAGTTTTCGACATTTCAAATTTTATCAAATGGATATAAAATATTCTTTCCTTAATGGAGATCTAGAATAAGTATATATTGAACAAAAAGAAGGATTCATTTTGGGGAATGCTGAAAACCTTGTATGCAAACTCAAAAAGGATTTATATGGGCTAAAACAAGCTCTACGGGCATGGTACTATCGTCTTGACAAATATCTTCAACAACAAGGTTTCACAAAAGGATCTGCAGACAACAAATTGTACACAAAAATTGAGGATGATAAATTGTTAATTATTGTTGTTTATGTTGATGATATCATCTTTGGAAGTAATGAAGAGTATATGAGTCAAAAAATTTCTTCTGTTATGTAGAAGAATTTGAAATTTCTTTACTTGGGGAACTAACCTATTTTCTTGGCCTACAAGTGCAACAAGCAAAAGATGGCATCTTTCTCTCACAAAGAAAGAATCTCAAGCAGATTCTGAAGAAGTATGGGATGGAAGATTGCAAACCTATATGTATTCCCATGATGACAGGATGTAGCCTCAGTTCTAATGATGGTTCTCCCGCAGTAAACCAACCAGAGTACAGGTCTATGATTGGAAGTTTGCTTTATCTAACAGGTACCAAACTAGATACCATGCATGCAGTTGGGATTGTTGGACATTTACAAGCCAATTCAAAGGAATCGCATCTTTAGGCAGTAAAGAGAATATTCAAATATCTACAAGGATGCAAATCTTACCCTTCATTCATACACAGATGCGGATTATGCTGGAAATGTTGATGACTAGAAAAGCACTAGTGGAGGTGCATTTTACATGGGGCCCCAATTGGTATCTTAGTTCAGAAGAAACAAAGTTCCATTGCCTTATCTACAAGGGAAGTAGAATATGTGGTTGTTGCATCTCGTTGCGCACAACTTCTCTGGATGATGCAAACATTACAAGATATATAAATCAAATGTTCTCCACCCATCTCCATCCTATGTGATAATACAAGTGTTATTAGTATTTCAAAAAATCTTGTTATGCACTCCAAGACCAAGCATATTCTAATTAAGTATCACTTTCTATGAGAACAAGTGCTTGAGAAAAAGGTTAAATTGGAGTATGTTCCCTCCAAAGAACGAGTTGATGATATATTTACTAAACCTATTCCCATAGAAGCATTTGAATATCTTAGACAGAACTAGAAGTTGTATATGCCTCATTTTTCTATTAATCTAGTCTGCTCAGTATACAGGTGAAAATTCAGAAGGTTTCTTTCTATACGTGGGCTTCATGAAGTATAGTCACATATATACGTGAGTTTCCTTGCAAATAGTCGCGTATGTTTTTCTCTGATAGAAAAATAGTGGGACAGACTCAAGATCAGCCTCTGACATACTACTGACAACTATGATCTGATTTTTCTTGGTCTAGTGTTGATGGGTACAGTCTATTGATATGGTATTGAGTTATGTTTTTCTCATTGATATTTATCTTATTGATGAATATGCTTTTATGAATGAGCTTTTGACAATGAACAAGTAGCACAGGTTTAGCAGGAGCATTAGCCTTGTAGAATATAATTCATTGTTGCCATTATGGTTGTTGAATTATGCTACTATTAAGATCTTTTGGTCTCAGTTATTAATGTCATATTTTTCATTTGATGTCAAGGTCATATGGAGATCTATGATGTAATAATTGTCATATGCAGTCATATATGGATTTTTGAGGTCATGTCAAATATGTAATCCCACTTGATTGGGTGGTAGTGTCAAAAATGTAATTCCACTTGGTTGGGTGGTTGAGTCAAATATGTATCACCACTTGGTTGGGTGATTGATGTAAGTATGAGTCCTTGGTCATAGGAAGGTCATACTCAGTTGAATTATAGATTCATATTCTACATTTGAAAATATTTTTGAAGATTCAGCATGTGCTTAGGGGGAGCATGGATAGTATAGTTCAAATCAGATCCAAACAGGGAGCTTTGGTACGCCCTTTTCCCTTGATTTCAAAGGGGGAGAGTATCTTGGTGTTTGGATAATGGTTATTTGATGTATCTAACAGGTTTCTACAGGTTGAGGTGATCAACACCAACATGGTTTCCATCAAGTCCAAAGGGGTATATTGTTGGCATTATGATGCATGTGTTGTCAATGATGGAGACTCGCTTGTAACAGAACAAGTATATGGTAACTAGATGAATCCACAAGTTAGTTCAGAGGTGACAGAGTGATGGAACACAATAATAAACTGATGGGACAAATGTTTAGAGATCAAAATTAGAAGTTTGATAAAGGTAAATATTTGAAGATCTATATGAAGGTTCGTTAAGGCCAAGTCGTGTATACACATAGGTACAAAGAAGAAAAGTCACGTACATGTTAGTGCACTAATTTAAGAATACCAAGGGTCCTTACCATGGTATTAGCCCACAATATTGAGCGCAGTAATGGTTACTTGACCCTGTCCAAGGTAACCACCCACACTAGTGTAGTTTTAACTCATGGTATAGGCTAAGACTCTAACTATATAAGGAGGTGAAGATCAATGTGCTAAGTGTGCATGTGAAAGGGTTTTTGATGAATACTTCAATCTGAAGTATATTTGCATTGTAAGCACCATAGTTGACACATAGTTATGAAATAATTATGCACCGATGAATACAATGATGGATCAGGATCATGAGACCTGAAATGACTTTCCATTGTATGATCTACTCATGAATTGACTAGATCTAAGTATTGATGCATGTTTTTATCTCTAAATAATATGATCTGGGTACTTTTGAAGTTATAAAGAGCTGCACAATTTTAGGTCAAAATTTGCAGATTTGTACGCAGATTGGTCTCGATTAAGTCGCATATACACGTGGGTTCATTTCTTCAAAATCACGTACATAAAGGAAGGGTTTTTATTCATAAACGATTGATCAACCTCATCATTATTGTTGTATCTCTGTTGTATGTCAATGATGTCTTCATGTTGGTCTAGGTTGAGTAATAATTTCTAAAGTAGAACTGATTGAATGATGATGTTGAATTTGGTTACATACTGATTGGTTGAAAATATTATTGATGTTGCTAACTGTATGAGGGTTTTGTAAGCTAACAGCATATTTCAGAACAAATCTAGCCAACTCTATGTCTGATTCAGAATTACAAGTTTTTAGTATATTGAGATCTATACGCAGGTTGTTCTACATAAAATCGTGTATACAGGCGGCTTGCCTTAAGTGAAGTAGTGTATTCATGTTGGCATATGAATGATCAGGGTTACAGTTGATTATGTGTGTTGATTCAATATTCTAATTTCAGTTTTGTGTTCTGGTTACAGTAATCTCATTGTTCTGTCTGAATTAAGTTGGTGTTTGCTTCAGTTGATCTAAAAGTTGTGATGTATTAAAGCAAGTGGATCCAATGTGAAATTTTATGAAACATGGTCCACGGATGTTGCTGAGGGTTGGAGCCTTAAGTGAGGAAGTTGAAGCTTCCTGCCAATAGTAGTTGGTAATCAAATATAGGGTTTAGAGCTCCCTTCTAGTAGGAATTGGAGAATGAGTGAAGGTTGTAGCCTTTAGTAGGTGGGTGCCTGCGTACTAGCATGAGTCTGCACCAGTACAAGATTGTAAGAAGTTTTTGATATTAATAAGTTTGAAGATTGAGATGACAGCAATGGTGGTTTTCTCCCACATTGGGTTTCCCGATTAAATCTTGGTGTTCATGTGTGTTTCTTATGTGTGATACTTTATTATGTTCTTAGTGCACCTGCTTACTGCTTATCAAATGCTTGATAAATCTCTTACATTATGGTTTAATTTTAACAGATAAAGAGTTAGTTTCCTTACAAGTTTACTAAGCATACGCTAGTTTCTCTTACAAAATTCGTGTACATACGCAAGTTAGGTTCAGTAAAGTCGCGTACATATTTCAAAAAAGAAAATTATTATTGTGAGTTTTCAAAATATTGATTCACACCCCCCCCCCCCCCCCCACCACCTCTTATTATTTTTCCCAACATCAAGAATAATGAACGCTCAAGGCCTTGGGAAACCATAAAATAAAAATTGAACGTGATGCAATCTATCTCAAAAGGGACCAACAAAGGCAAAGGTAATCTTCCACTTTGTTTCAGTTGTGGTAAAGAAGGTCATTTTATCTCTAAATTTCCATATGAAAAATATTAAATAATTATGATGAAGACGATTTTCTAGTCTTGAATGCTCAAAGTGTAAATCAACAAAATAAATATAACTGGAAGGAAAAGATAAACGCAAAAGAGAAAATTGGAGATAAGAAATATTTTCAAGGTGAGATCTCTACTACCTTAAAAGGCATAAAGAGACTAACAACAATAAACAAAAGTCTAAAGGAGCTATTGCAGGAGTATGAAGATAAGAATGATGATGAAAAAAAGAAAAATATTGACATCCTTAAAACAAAATTAGAAAAATCAATGAGAATGAAATAAGTGGTGACAAGCCAATTGGAGGAAAAGGAGGGACATTGTGAAAAACTAAAAGCTGAGATTGTTTCCTTGAGAAATGATCAACTAAAGTTTGGAGGAAGTTCTAAGATCTTGAATAATTTACTCAATAAATAGAGATCGCCCTTCATTAAAAGTTGTATTGGTTTTAAAGAAGATAATGAGATGTTAAAAGAAGAGTCAAGCTCAAAGACACTAAAGGAAGAAGAACCTAAAAGTTATGTCAATGTGCTAAAAGGGTCAAGCATCAATGCAAACAAGGTCATAAATGAAGCTAAGGATTAGTAGAGACATGATTCCATCAACAGTGCAAATGGCAATAGGAAAGAAGGAAATGGCCAACAAATATCTAATCTGCAAATAAAAAAAGGCAACACCAAGCAAGGAGTAAAGACCCAAAAATTGAATTCAAAAGAATTGCTCCACTAAGAAGACTCATCATATCCAAGTATCAAAATTTATTTTATGGCCATTTCTTTTCATGCAACAATTTTGGTCACAAGGCAATAGATTACGAAGCTTATGTATGAAGTGACTATAGTATAAATAGAAACAGAGGATCTTATAATACCTCAATGAATAACTATAAAGGCAACAATTACAATAATTCTTATGTAGGTGATCACAATTCATTTTCTCCTCTGTTGGATTATGTTGAATGTTACAAATGCAATAACTATTGTCACAAAGCAAGTGGATGTAAAAGCAATCCAATAATGCCTTTTAAGCAAATCAATAAAGAAGAATCCACAAAGATTTGGAAAAATAAGCAAGAAAAACAAAAAGAGTGAAGATTCATGTCATATGCTCAAAATCAAGGAAATCAATGATACATTGATAGTGGTTGCTCAAAGCATATTTCTTGAGATAAGAGGATGTTTCTATCTCTAAGGAAAGACAAAGGAGGAAGTGCTACCTTTGGTAATAATGTCGCAACAAGAATAATGGGAAAAGGATGGTTGTTTTGGATAAGAGAAATACCAAAGCTCATAATGTACTATATGTTGGGAATAATACTAAGAGGTGGTTGGGGGTGAATCAGTATTAAAAAATCAATAACTTTTTCATTTCCATAATCAGATTTAATATACGATACTTCAGTGAAGGAAACTCGCATGTGTACACAGTTATTCTCAAGGCAACCAGCATATATCCAGTGAACTTATGATTCAGTTAATTCATCATATGTTGATCTTTAATCAGTGCATCAGTACTTTATTAAACATTAAACAATAACCATGTGCAGTAATAACAGAGTAAACCATCACACATAAGCAACACACAAGAACACCAAGATTTAAGGTGGAAACCCAATGCGGGAGAAAAACCACCTGCTAATGTTGTCTTTGTCTTCTTTTAATATAAAGAATAATCTGTTTACAATCTTGTAATGGTGCATACTCATACCAGTATGTAGGCACCCACCTGCAAAAGGCTACAACCTTCTCCCATTCTCCAGCTTCTACTAGAAGGGAGCTACAACCCCCTAGCTCTTGTACTAGCTGATATGTTTACTAGTACGTAGGCACCAACATACAGAAGGCTACAACCTTCACTCCTTCTCCAACTGCTACTGGAAGGGAGCTCCAACCCCCTGACCAAATCACCAGCCACTACTGGCAGGAAGCTTCAACATCCTTACTGAGGGCTCCAACCTTCAGCATCCTCCAGGGACCACATTTCATAAATTTTCATACTGGATACTCCTAGTACACAAAAACACAATATGTAGGCCACATTTCATCAAATTTTCACACTGGACCCATTAGTATCATTGAACCTCAAAATCAATCACCACTGCATTACATCCATCAAATACATCTGCATCAACCAATCGTTGAAACTCAATTATCAATCTCTGAATAAACCATAACTAAATCAATCAATCATTGAAACCTCTAACATACTGAATCAAACAATCACTAAACCTCTGACATAACTGAATCAACCATTCATTCAAACTTAATCAATTTCAATCAATCAACCTGAATAGGTAGATCATTGTAACCGGTACACAAATCTGAACCCAAAACACTGCATCAACAACCAGAACCAACTGTAACCTCAAAAATCATGTGTCAAACTGTATATGATTCTTCAATGAAGCCAACCTACGTGTATACGCTACTTCCTTCAGCCCAACCTACATATACTTCTAAAGATACGGAATCATAAAACCTCTAAACCACAAATTGTACCAATCAGTGACATTTTGATGATCTATTATCAATTTACAAAGTTCTAAACAGATAGCAACAAGGATCACCCTTCTAACTCAATCAATTAATCAATCTGACACAAACTCTTTATGCATTCAGTTTTACTTTCAGATCTAAGAATACTTCATTGACAGACATTAGTAAAACAACAGCACTGATCTGATAGGTCAGAATTCCCTGACCATCAAGCTTTTCTTTTGCATACACTACTTGGAAGAGTCGAACCAACATGTATACGCACCTTCACCAAAGCGAACCAGCGTATAGATCTGCAAATACTTACTTATAACTTCACTGCAATTCTAGACTTCATACATACCCAGATCATCACTTATAAAGGATAAAACATGTGTTAGCAATCAGATCTAGCCTATCCATTATCAGATCACATAATGATAATTCATTATGATCCTAATCCATCATTAGATCTCATCCATCATCAAACACTCAAGAGCATACTTAGTTCAGATCAAGCAAAGCATCAGAAACCCATAACATGCATATTTTCTTTTGATCTAAAACTTCATAAGATATTCATTCCTTGTGCACTTAGCCCTTTGATATTCTCCTCCTTATGTAGTTTTAGCCTTTCTCAATACCTCGGACCAAAACAACACTTAGAGCCTGTGATATTCTTAGACAGGATCAAATAGTCATTACTCTGCTCAATATTGTGGGCTAATACCTGTTTGGTCAATTTAGTATTCCTAAATTGATATCATTAATTGTCAACCCGGGGCTCGTAAGCTGATGAAGTGAAGGTGTACTATATGTACTTAAGCAACCTCTTAAAGCTTTTTGTCGTTTGGGGGTGTTGTTTGTGATTATTTTTATCTTCCTAAGATGAAATGATGTATTTATAAACAAATGAGTGATGATGTGTGGAGTGAATTCTAAATGAGTGAGAGTGTGTGATTAGTGATTCCTAACTAATTGTTGAGAAAGGGATGCTTTAAAGGAAATGAATTAAAATAACTGAAAGCAAAGAACCACTCTTCTAATGGCATTAGACACCATTCATGCTGCTGCAAAAATAAGAAAATCACTTAAAAGACCAATGATAAATTTTATCTCTTCCTAACTCTCTGCCTCTAACACATAGTACTGTGTAAGACATGATTAAGAAGTAGCTAAAAGTAAGTCTAATAATTGATAAAAATGAGAAAATCTACTTTAAAGACTAGTGATAATATTTTGCTCTTTCTAACTCTCTGCCTATATCACATAGTACTGTGTAAAGCACGATTAGAGAGTAGCTAAAGATTAGTCTAGAAAGCACCCAAAGCCAGCTGCAAGTGATTAGTATTCTGATCTCTAAGAGATAAACAATTTATAGTAAGACACCATACATATATTAGCAGACAGTTTTGAAAATTAGAACTAAAAACTAATTATGGGAATAGAATAGGGAGCAGCAGCTTTAAATTTGTCAACTGAAACTACCACTAGATGCAAAGCAAACACATGAACACACAAATAATCCCGAGTCAAAACCTGCAAAAAAGCAATGCTGATCAGCTTAAAGAAAGGATCCAAAATTAATTAAAGTGAAGTAAATTATGTTGTACATAAATCAAGAAAAGAGAATGTTGAACATGAAAATACTATACAAGGCTAGTATGAACAGGGGCCCTCCATTCACATAACCCAAGAAGATTCAAAGTGTTGAAAGCTCCAAAACAACACTAGTTCTATTACTCCATATGCAGAAATTTACAGTAAAAAGTGCTAGAACAGCACTATAAAAACAGAGTTTTAGAAATGCTCAAAAATTATAACAAGTTCACCAACATACAGCAATTAAAAGTCTTTTTAAGCGTACGCAGACGCAAGTATTTATAGGCATCTGAAGGATAGCCTATGCGTGCTGCTAGAAAAGGAAAATAACAAACTGTTATGTGCAATTAAAACTAAATAGACACGTCATGAGCCTGCGTGGGTGAGCTGGAGGTCCTGGTCGTCATGGGGATTAAATCCAAACTTAGATTATGTTCCCGACATCCTGCAAAACACGGGCAAGCCACAGTCTGAGCTGACGTGACCAAACAGCTCACGCATCACCGTTCGCTGCCTTCGTTGACCGGATCTTTGCCCCTGTTTGACCGGAGGTATGGATGACGTGGATGATTGAACAAATGGCACAGGAACCTCGAGCACCTTGATACCTAAG
>APFE030727705.1:303067-327804 GCA_000404065.3 Pinus taeda | reverse complement strand
AATGATCTGGGTGGTTTAACAGGGAAAATGAGGTGAAAGAGAGAGATAGGTGATGAAAAACAGTAGATAATGGTGAATGATGAGGTGTAGGTTAGAGGCTCTACAATACCATGGTATTGACCCTTGGTATTATTTCATCTTAATTTCCTTAATTTTCCATCCCATACACACTTTTTCTTCTATGAAAGTGTGTGTATACGTATACGCTCTTTTTGTATAGTGAACTCGCGTGTACACGCTCTTTTTGTACAGTGAACCCGTGTATACAACTTAACATACCTGAAAATTTCCTTTTTCTTCAACTTCTTGATTCTGATCTGTAGTACTTTGTTCCTTCATCCTATTATTTTGTACCATTACTTTGTTCCCTCTGAATAGACTTGTTATAATGTGATTTTCCATTGTACATTACTTCTGAACTAATTCCTTTGAACTACCCTTCATTTTGTCACATCTGCAAACACAAATTCTATGTATTTTGTCACATCTGATATCTCTCCTATATATTCATCTAGTTGCCTAGATTCATCTAGTTACCATATACAAGTGAGTTGTTCTGTTACAAGTGGGTCACCATCAAGTACAACACATGCATCATAATGCCAACAATCTCCCCCTTTGGACTTGATGGCAACCATATTGGTGTTGATTACTGCAAGTTGTAGAAACTATTAGAGATAACAAGCAACACCAAAATACTCTCCCCCTTTGACATCAAGGGCAAAGGGCAGACCAAGATATTCTCCCCCTTTGAGATCAAGGGCAAAGGGCTAACAAAAATGAAGACTTTCATGTCTGAACAATCGAATATGAACATTGATCATGCTCCCCCTAGGCACATGCAGAATTCTCGGATTAAACTCCCCATTTGTACATGTTGACATGCACTATACCATGCATGCTACCCCTAAGCACATGCAAAGTCTGCAAAAATATTTTCTAAAAGAATAACATGACTTTATAACACAACTATTTGAGTATGACCTTCCTATCACCAATGATTCATACATACATCAATCTCCCAACCAAGTGGGGATATACCAAATTTGACTCATCTTCCCAACCAAGTGGGGATATACCAATTGTTTATACATGACTGAGATATAGAAATTATTACATCATCCTTCCCATGCATTGTGGGGATACAAATTACATCATATGACCAAAAAGGACTCATTAAAAGACTACGATAGACAAAGACATATTATTACATCATGGGCCTTTATATGACCTTTACATCGAATGATATACATGACATTTATAACAAAGACCAAAAATCTAACAAGACCATGATAGTCATCATCAACTATCATACACCATATATGATCTGCACCATAAGAATCTGTCAGCAACATCCAAACCAACAACCTATATATGTCCATTATCAATCCCCAAGATATGACAAGGTAAATATCATCAATCTTTAACAAAGTATGTCGCATATAGATATCAACTCATCTTCTTGATCTCATCAAGATCAACTTGCTCTGTTACCTTAGTAGAAAGAGCCTTATCATAATCATCCATGAATCAATTAAGCATATGTCATATCTCCAAGTAGTAAAACAAAATCATTCATATCATGGCATATATATGTGAAAACACCATAGTCATCATCTATGATCATAACATCATCATCAAGAACTGCATGAGCTTTCCACAAGAACCCTCAATATGTCAACCATGTATCATCACTGGGGAACATCCCACATCTGATAAGCATCAACCATGATAGTCAACATATGTGAGTATCAAACCTATCATCATAAAGTAGGAAGTCATCATCATTATTCGACTAAGTAAGCCATGTCTCTAAATATCCTTGTCTTCAAATAGCTATGTCTTCATGAGACCTGTAATAACACCATTCTCTTTTCCAACCAACAATATTTATCAATATGCAACTTAAGCAATCATCCATGTATCCAGGATAATGTGTATCCATCAAAGAGATACCAATATGTATCTAGCAAACCATGAGCTTATAGTCATTTGTAACAGCATTTTCAATAAAAATCACATAAAATAAAATCTCGTCAACGGGCTTCGAACCAACCATTGTGGTTCATCTTCAGGATAAGATGAGGAATTAGATCTAGGAAATGGAATAAATAGATGATGAGAGCAGCTAACTAGCCGTTAGAAAATAACATCTAGTTTGACTAAAAAATTGAAATAACTAATTAAGCTTTGACCAAGAGTTAAAAAGAATTTTAGATTAATAAATTAATATTATTTTTAATTAAGTTAGAATATATTTTATATAATAAATAGAATAATTTCATTTTAATATTATTAATATTAATATTATTAATTATATTTGTAAAAAAAAAAAAAAACGATTTTATAGAAGTATTAACCGAGTAAAAGTATATTATATTATGGAGATAGTATCAATAAGAATTGGTATGTTAATAGGTAAATAAATAAATAAAAATAATAAGAATAATTTTATGGAGATACTATTAATAAAAATTAGAATTCTAAAAAATATAATAATATAATAAAATTAAATAAATAAATTTATGGAGATAATATTAATAAAATTAGAATTATGATAGATAAATAATAAAAATAAATGAATAACTAAATAAATAAATAATAATAATAATAATACTAAAAATGAAAGAATAAGAAGATAACCAAGAAGACACGAAAAATTCTAGGAAGAAAGTGCAGGGATACAACACCTGTTGATACTCCAAACATCGTCTCTGTTCAAATTGACGGGGCTTTTTTCGATCTCTAAGGCTTCCCCAAATTTTCGATGATGAAAGTGGACAATCCTAGCGATGACCTTCACCTCTTCTATGCAAATGTGATGATTCCTCATCTTGTCCTGAAGATGAACCACACTGGTTGGTTCAAAACACGTCAACGGAATTTTATTTTATGTGATTTTTACCGAAAATATTGTTACAATTAATATGGATCACAGAAGTCTAAATTATACACTTATAGTCATTTGTAAAGCTTTCTTGATACCATCAAGAGAAACAATCCTCAACCATGTGAGAGCCAAGAACTATAGGAATCCTACATCATAACTGCACCATATGAACTTTATGCATCTTTGAAGGCATGATGACAGCAGCATAACAGAAATGAGTGACTCATCATTAAATAATGAAGTTGTGTACTCAAGCTTTGTACTTCTCCTTGTCCTTATGAATATCACCATGTGAGCAACATATCATATGTATTGTATGCATCATAAAAAAGGTTATACACAATCATCCATAAATTTGATTTGAATAAAAACTCTGTGTCTCAAGTACTATAAGTATCATCTGAGATTTCATCATCGGAAACTCATGATTGCAGTATAGCATGATGTATCATTTAATCACTTCAACAACATAAGTACCAAATACTTCTAAACGTAATGCCAACAACGCATTATTAGAAGCATAGCATATTCTCTCCCTGAACCTGTGCCAACTATTCACTGTCAATTATGATCATTGCATATATCAGTAAGAAATATCAATGCATCATCATCAATCAGATATACATCAAGTCATCAACAACTTGTGAGGATCAAAACCACTTCTAAATAACATCCACAGACTGCAATCATCAATCATCAAAAAAGAAAAGATAATTGATAATTGTTTTAACCATATCAGATCATTTTTCTGAGTCTATCCCATTGCTTCTTCATCAAACCAACATATATGCGACTGTGCAACTTTTAATACATGACTTATCTTCATTATAACTGCATATGAGAATTAGAACACTAAAATTTCATACTTTCAGTTCCTCCTCGGTCTGTTCTATCTGCATACTGAGCTATGCCACATATTTCTAGTTGTACTTCCTTCTCCTTCCATACCTTGGAGTGTGATGATGTTTGTTCCTTTTGGTATGTTGGCCAAAATTTTCTCCTGAATTCTTTTGCTATATGCCCAAACTTGTTACAAGCATAACATATTATATGCTTCATATTCCCTCTATAGTATTTAATGGCTTTGTGACCAAACATATTGCAAGAAAAACAATATGCCTTCACGTACCTAGAAGTTGATCATCTTTCTGTGTGACGGTTATTAGCTTGAACCATTCTACTTATGCATCTTGCTCCAACATGTCCAAAATTATGACATATAAAAAAATAAACATTATTCATTAGAGAAAAGACTCGATTACCACTTCCATGGTTAGGAGTAAATGATTTTCTTTGAATAATTTCTTTCCTTGGTTATTGATGTGGTTGACCTCTTATCTCATTGTTGAGAATTTCTTGTTTTGAACTAAAGTTCCTTGCTTCAGTTTGTGAGCTCGATCCACCTTTAACAGTTTCATGAAAACCAAGACCAGATTTGATGGCAGGAGACCTTTGACTACTAAGAATATCATCCAAAATCTTAGTACTATCTTGAAATCATAAACATTTATCCTTTTCTTCTAATTCACCTTTTAGGATATTTACCTCAACCTGATATTGCCCTTCCTTTTCAAGATAGTGCTTCTTCATGATTTCTTCATCTTTTCTTCCTTCTTCCACTTGTTTCCTTAATTTGAAAACTTCACTTTCTTGTTCTTCAAATTCTTGGAGTAGTTCTTCATTCTGCTTATTTGAATTTTTGAGATCTTCTTTTATAGAAATGATCGTACCTTCAAGACCATCATAGTAGCTGGTTCTTTCTAAAAGTTCCCTAGCTTTTGTGTCCTTTTCATTCACTCCAATTCTCAATGATGTCACTTCATCCTGCAGCCTTTGAAATTGGTCTTCATTTCCCTTGTATTGCTTCCTCACTTTGTTTCTTTCCTCCAACTAGGATTTTAATCTGGTAACTTCTTCTTTGTAGGCACATTCCCTTTTATCAATTAGATCCTTTTGATCTCTAATTGTGTCTGTGAGCTTTTTAAATTCTTCCTCTATTTGATTTCTTTCTCTTTCACCCATAAGAGCAAATTTAGTTGTTTTGTTGTCACATTCATTATCTTCAAATGAATAGAGAAATGTATCACCAGAGGACAATAAATTTGTACCTGATAATTCTTTTGCTTGTTCATCTTCATTCTGACGTGATGTTATGAAACTAGCTCACAAAAGGATAGAAAATAAATATCAACGCCTTATAATTTAGCCTCTTCGTGGGGGCAATCTCCTTTACATTACACAAATGAACAATTCTTGGATCACACAAAGGACAAGACCTTCTTTCTATATATAGGAGTCTAAGTTGTCATAATATAATCAGGGCTGACATAACAATAATAATGTAAGGGCACAATAATAACAATAGTGGGGTTCTATGGGGCACAATAATAACAATATGGGGATTACATGGGCACAACAATATAATAAGGGGGTTGTATTAATAACAATAAGGGGTTACACTAGTAGTATAAGGACCTAACAGGTGATTTTGAATTTGAGGAGTTTCTTCCACGTAATGGCCAATCATCTCTTCCACTATCATGATTCCCTTGAGATGTCTTCTTCTTTTGAGGTGCTTTCTTCTTTAACTTCTTTCCCATTATTTCTACGGATATCCTTCAAGTGATCAAGCTTCTTCCAAAGGACCTACTCTAAAACCAATTGTTGGGAATAATACTTGGGGGGTGGGGGGTGTGGGGTGAATCAATATTTACAAATCAATAAATTTTTCATTTCCATAATAATATTTAATATATGCTACTTCAGTGAAGATAACTCGTGTGTGTACGCAATTGTCCTTAAGGCGGCCAACGTATATCCAATGAACTTAAGATTCAGTTAATTCATCATATGTTGATCTTTAATCAGTGCATCAGTACTTTATTAAACATTAAACAGTAACCATGTGCAG
Organism: Pinus taeda; assembly: GCA_000404065.3. Classification (NCBI taxonomy): domain Eukaryota; kingdom Viridiplantae; phylum Streptophyta; class Pinopsida; order Pinales; family Pinaceae; genus Pinus; species Pinus taeda. The sequence goes on along the minus strand of APFE030727705.1, from coordinate 322,003 downwards.
TAATAATAGAGTAAACCATCACACATAAGAAACACACATGAACACCAAGATTTAAGGTGGAAATCCAATGCGGGAGAAAAGCCACCTGTTTTTGTTGTCTTTGTCTTCTTTTAATATAAAGAATAATCTGTTTACAATCTTGTATGGATGCAGACTCATGCCAGTACACAGGAATCCACCTGCAGGAGGCTACAACCTTCTCTCGTTCTCCAGCTTCTACTGGAAGGGAACTACAACCCCCTAGCTCTTGTACTAACCAATATGTTTACTAGTACATAGGAACCAACCTACAGAAGGCTACAACCTTCACTTGTTCTCCAATTGATACTGGAAGGGAAATCCAACCCCCTATCAAATCACGAGCTACTACTAGCATGAAGCTTTGACTTCCTTACTAAAGGCTCCATCCTTCAGCATTCTCCAAGGACCACGTTTCATAAATTTTCATACTGGATACTCCTGGTACACAACAACACAATATGTAGGCCACATTTCATCAGATTTTCACACTGGACCCGTTAGTAACATTGAACCTCAAAATCAATCACCACTACATTACATCCATCAAATACTTCTGCATCAACCAATCACTGAAACTCAATCATCAATCTCTAAATCAACCAGAACTGAATCAATCAATCACTGAAACCTCTGACATACTGAATCAAACAATCACTGAACCTCTGACACAATTGAATCAACCATTCTTTCAAACTTAACCAATTTCAAAAAATCAACTTGAACAGACATATCACTGTAACCAGTACACATATCTAAACCTAGAACACTGCATCAACAACCAAAACCAACTGTAACCTCAAAAATCATGTGTCAAACTGTATACGCTACTTCCTTCAACCCAACCTGCATGTATATGCTACTTCCTTCAACCCAACCTACATATACCTCTAAAGATACTGAATCATAAAACCTCTGAACCACAAATTGTACCAATTAGTGACATTCTGATGATCTATTGTCAATTTACAGAGTTCTAAACAGATAGCAGCAAGGATGACCCTTCTTACTCAATCAATCAATCAATCAGACACAAACTTTTTATGACTTCAGTTTTATTTTCAGATCTAAGAAGACTTCATTAACAGACAAAAATAAAATAGCAGCACTGATCTAATAGATCATCCATCCCTGACCATCAAGATTTTATTTTGCATATGTTGCTTGGAAGAGACAAACCAACATGTAAATGCACCTTCACCAAAGCGTACCAGTGTATAGATCTGCAAATACTTACTTATAACTTCCCTGCAATTCCAAACTTCAAACGTACCAAGATCATCACTTATAAAGGATAATACATGTGTTAGCAATCAGATCTAGCCTATCCATTATGTGATCACATAATGATAAGTCATTATTATCATGAACCATCGTTAGATCTCATCCATCATCAAACACTTAGGAGCATACTTAGTTCAAATCAAGAAAAGCATCAGAAACCCATAACATGCATATTTTTTTTTGATCTAACACTTCATAAGATATTCATTCCTTGTACACTTAGCCCTTTGATCTTATCCTCCTTATATAGTTTTAGCCTTTCTCAATACCTCAGACCAAAACAACACTTAGAGCCTGTGGTATTCTTAAACGGGATCAAATAGTGGTTACTCTACTCAATATTGTGGGCTAATACCATGGTATTGACCCTTGGTATTCTTTCACCTTAATTTTCCATCCCATACATGCTTTTTATTCTATGAAAGTGTTTTCATATGTATACGATCTTTTTGTACAATGAACCCATGTGTACACACTCTTTTTGTATAGTGAACCCGCGTATACAACTTAACATACTTGAAAATGTCCTTTTTCTTCAACTTCTTAATTTTGATCAGTAGTCCTTTGTTCCTTCATCCTATTCTTTTGTACCATTACTTTGTTCCCTCTAAATAGACCTTTTATAATGTGATCTACCATTGTACATTACTTCTAAATTGATTCCTTTGAACTACCCTTCATTTCGTCACATATGTAAACACAATTGCCATGCATTCTGTCACATTTGATATCTCTCATGTAGATTCATCTAGTTACCATATACAAGTGAGTTGTCCTGTTACAAGTGGGTTGCCATCAAGTACAACACATGCATCATAATGGAAACACTATATGTTGATGATCTTAAACATCATCTCTTAAGTGTTATCCAAATGTGTAACCAAGAATATAAGCCCTATTTTGTTCAAATTGCTATAAAGTAAAAAATGTAGATATAGGTAAAATTGTTGTGAAGGCGATTAGAACATTAAGCAATGTATATGTAATGGATGGAGGAAAAGAAAAATATTGCATGGGAAAAATAAATGAGAGTTGGTTATGGCATAGAAGACTCGGTCATCTAAGTTTTGATTAGCTTGTCAATCTAAGGAAGAAGGATGTTGTAAGAAATATACCCAGAAATTTAAAACCAAAGAATATTGTTTGCAAGCCATGTCAATTTGGAAAGAAATCACTCGTTCAATTCAAGGCAAAGGAGTATTCAACAACAAGAACTTTAGAACTTATTCACAAATATCTCTCTGGACTTGTGAGAAAATCTCCAAGGGGAAAGAGATATTTCATTCTCTTAATTGGTGATTATTGTTGGCATTATGATGTATGTGTTGTACTTGATGGCAACCCACTTGTAGTATAACAACTCACTTGTATATGATGAATCTACAGAAGAGATATCAGATGTGACAGAATGCATGACAGTAGTGTTTACAGATGTGATGAAATGCAGGGCAGCTTCAAGGAATCAGTTCAGAAGGCAACTCACTCAGATGAAAGATCACAGTATAGTAGGTAAACAACAAAGAATGGTAGATCAGTCTTCACAAAATGAATAAAGAGAGGTATATGAAGGTTCACCATTGACCAAGCTGTGTATACATGCAGTTTCATCGTATACAAGTTGTGTATACGTACACACGCACTTTCACATAAGTAAAAGTGTGTATACCTTGGAAAACTAAATTTTTGGTCTGAAGTATTTGGTCCATGGTATTTTGTTCCATGGTATTGGTCCAAGGTATCTAGTCTAAGGTATTGACCCTAGGTATTTGGTCCAAGGTATTGGTCCTAAGTGGTTTTGGTCCATGGTATTGAGAAAGGCCTAAAACTATAAAAGGGGAGAAGATCATTAGGCCAAGGTGTGCAAGTATCGAATATCTGATGAAGTGTGAGATCTAATATGTAGGTTATTGGCTTATGGTGTTGTGCTTGATCTGAACCAAGGATGAACCTCAATGTTTGATGAAGGATAAGATCTAATGATGTATTAGGATCTTAAGGCTTGAAGTGATTTATATTTATGTGGTTTGAACATGTATCTGAATAATTGGCACATGTTGTAGTCTGTAAATATGATGATCTAGGTATAACTGAAGTCTGGAATAGTTGTAATGTTTAAATAATCATTACAGATCTGTATGCAGGTTCACTTTAGAAAAGGAGCATATACACACTGGTTCTGCATATCAAAGCAGCATATACATCATAAATTTGATTTGCAGGTCTGTATGTTGGTTCGCTTTGAGGAAAGCGCGTATGCACGCAGGTTCGACACATGGAAGTAGCATATACCTTATAAAATATGTTTTAGTTGCTTATGTTTGTTGTTGCAATGTTTTGGGTTCTGGCTTGGGTTCTGGTTACTGTATTCCGGTGACAGCATTCTGAATGATCAGATTGATGGATTGTCAAAGTCATTCATTGATTCAGTTGTGGTTGGTTCAAAAGGAGATTGGTTGATGCAGATATATTTGATGATTAAATGATGTTTTTGATGGATCCAGTCTGAAAATTTATGAAACGTGGTCCTTGGTAGAAAAGAGAAGGTTGTAGCCTTCTGTAGGCTGGCACCTACGTACTAGTAAACATATCAGCTAGTACAAAATCTAGGGGGGTTGTAGCTCCCTTCCAGTAGAAGTTGGAGAACAAGAGATGGTTGTAGCCTTCTGCAGGTAGACACTTGCGTATTGGTATAAGATTGCACCAGTATAAAAATTGTAAACAAAATTTTCTTATTATTAAAAGAAGATAGAGATGACAACAACAGTTGGTTTTTATCCACATTGTGTTTCCACCTTATATCTTGGTGTTCTTGTGTGTTGCCTATGTGTGATGCTTTATTCTACTTTTACTTCATTTTCTAATGAATTCCTAATATACTAATTAAATTTCAATACATGATAATTTGGGTAAATCTAAATATCTTTGCATTTGCGTTGGTTGCATTAATACAATTGCGTATACATGCTAGTTCACTAAGCTGAAGTAGCGTATACAAATTAGTTTTTGAAAATTAAATTATTGATTTGATAATATTGATTCACCCCCCCCCCTCTCAGTATTATTTCCAACAATTGGTATCAGAGCAGGTCCTTTCAGAAGAAACTTGATCGCTTGAAGGAAGATCCATCATCATGAGTAATCAAGAAAGCAGGGAATCCATCAGACCGCCAATCTTTGATGGGAGAAACTTTGTTTATTGGAAGGTAAGAACCACACCCTATCTTCAATCACTTGGAACAGATGTCTGGGAAATCGTGGAAGGAGAATATACATTTCCATCAACAATTCCTATAGATACGACAGGTAAAAAGAAAATAAAACCAATGCCAAGGAGGTCAATACATTATTGGGAAGTATGTCACAACCAGAGTTTGTCAAAGTTATGCAGCTCAAATCAGGGAAAGAAATATGGGACAAAATCATTCTAAGCTATGAAGGAGACTCTCAGGTAAAATCTGTTAAACTGCAAACTCTCATAATTCAATATGAAACTCTCAAGATGCATAATGACGAAAGTATAACTAGTTACTTCTTACGTCTAGATGAGGTTGTTAATTGCATGAAGAATCTTGGTGAAGAGATAAAGAAAGTTACCTTAGTTGAAAAAATTTTAAGATCCTTATCTGCTAAATTTGAATCAAAAGTATTTGCCATAGAAGAAAAGAAGGATCTACAGACTATTACTATGACACAGCTTCACGGAATCTTAATTGCCTTTGAAATGAGAAAAGGAGGTCCATCAGATATGAGAGAAGCCACATTTAAAGCTTCAGCAAAAGGAAAAGAAGAACTCAATGAATCAGGACATATTTCAGAAGAAGAAGAGGAAGTAAACTTTGTCAAGAAACTTCAACGGGGTTCCGGAAGATTCAGAGGTAAACTACCTTTCAAATGTTTTGCTTGTGGTAGAGTCGGTCATTATGTTGCCAAATGTCCTCATAAAGATAAAAATGATAAAGGAAAGGAATATGCAAAATGGAATAGAAAACAAAGTGTAAGTAAAAAGAGCTACTATACTCATGAAGATAGCGATGGTTTATAGTGATGAAGATGAAAATAGTAATGACTATAGACTTCTGATGGCTTATGAAGATGATGATTTCTTGGATGATTTAGATGAAGATGACCTTTATGAAGAAATATCTAAACTCAAAATCTATTTAGAAGAAAAGAATATGATTATACCAACTTGCTGAAAGAGAAAAAACACAATGAAAAACTAAAATGTGAAATTATTGGTCTAAGAAAGGATCTTGAGAAAACAAAAGCTCTCAATCTTAGGTTTGCTAAAGGATCAGAAACCTTAAATGAAATTATCAAAGTGCATCATTCTCCTCTAATAAAGAGAGGTCTTGGATATAATGAAGAAACATCTCAATCATAGAATCTGTCAACCTCCATTACAAGCTATCTTGATGCAGCAAAGAGCAATGGACAATTTGACAATCATTAGCAAAGGCATAAAGCATATCACCGGGTAAATTAGGCTCAATTTACTTCAAGGATGAAGAGAAGCCACAACCTACCTCAGGTAAATCATACTCAGTTTGCTTCAAATATGAATATCAATAGAAAGTACAATCACCAGGTCAATAGATTCGATAATCGCAGGAACTTCTTTAATGGTCAATGTTTCTCATGTCATAATTTTGGACACAAAGTTGCTCAATGTGTTGCTTACAAAGCCATCATGACGAGAGAAGCATGAAATCAAAGGAATGTGACAGGGATCAAGAAAAGTTCCTATAATAACTTTTCTCTTCTTGAAAATGAAATAGAATGCTCAATCTATAACAACTTTGGCCATGAAGAATCTGAATGCGGGAGTAAATTTCGGCAAATATCTCAAAAGTAGCAAACTCCATTAAATCCCAAAATATGGAGAAAGAAATAATCGCAAACCGAAAGATGCGGTATATCCTTGTATGCAGAAGGACAAGAAAACCATTGGTACATCGACAGTGGATTTTCAAAACACATGATAGGTGACAAAGAAAAGCTACACTCATATAATGCCTTAGAAAAAGAAAAGAGTGTCTCATTTGGAAACGACACTCCTGCTATTATAAAAGGTAAAGGCTTTGTTTTCTTGAAAGAAAAGGTTAAAGTTGGGAACCTTATGAATGTTGATGTCTTAAAGCATAACCTGTTGAGGTGAGTCAAATGTGTGATCAAGAAAATGAAGTAGTGAAGTAGTGTTTCGATCAAATGGATGTGTTGTTCTTGAGCTTGATATAGGAGAAACCATGATCAATGGTACAAAAACTCCAAACAACCTATACATACTCAAGGGAGGACAACAATAGTACTATCTAAGAAAAAATGATGAAAGCTTGCTACAGCACAGAAGATTGGGACATCTAAGCTTTTCTCAAATAAGAAAAGCATGCAGATTCTAGGTTGTTATGATCTTCCAGATATCAACATTCCTAAAAATACTATATGAAAATCGTGTCAATTTAGTAAGAAAACCGGATCTCACTTCATCAAAAAGGAAGGGTCAACTAGTAAGCCTCTTGAACTTGTTCATACTGATTTATGTGGACCATTAAGGAAAAAGTCACCTCGTGGAGAAGAATACTTTATATTTTCCATTGATGATTTTTCCATAATGTGTTGGATAGGTCTTCTAAAGCATAAAGATGAAGCATTTGAAAATTTCAAAGCCTTCAAAGCTTTGGTTGAAAATGAATCAGATCGCAAAATCAAATGCCTCAGATCTGATTGAGGAGGGGAATTTACCTCAGATGAATTCTTTGACTTTTGTGAACAACATGGAATAAAAAGGCAGTTCTCCACCGCAAGAACTCCTCGACAAAATGAAGTGGTAGAAAGGATGAACAAAACTATTCGACAAATGGCTAGTGCTATGCTAGATGAATCTGGAACTCCTGCAACCTTCTGGGGTCAAGCTTCATTCGTTATCATCACTATTCTAAACCAAGAAAATGTTCGGGTAAACAACACTCAAACTCCATATGAACTTTGGTATGGTAAGACTCCTACTGTAAAAGACTTCAAAAAAATTGGAAGCAAATGTTACATCAAAAGGACTGATGAAAAACTTGGTAAGTTTGAACCCAGAGCAGATGAAGGTTTTCTTCTTGGCTACTCTTCCCGAAGTAAAGGATATGAACGTTATAATAAAAGACTTGGGAAAATTATTGAAAGTATTGATGTTGTGGTTGATGAAACATGCAAAAATCCAAAGCAGATAAAAACCTAACATTATGACAATGAAGAAGATGAGGATCATTTCCCTCATCAAATCACACTAATTCTGAAGAAGAAAACAATGAAGCACAAAAAGAAGAGATAACAGTAGAAGAAAAGACTTCGTCCAAGTATGTTCAAAAAAATCATCCAGAAACTCAAATTTTAGGGGAAAAAGGGGCAGATGTGCAGACAAGAAGAACTATTACAGAAGCCTCAAGCTATCTAGCATTACTATCTTCCACCGAACCTCAAAATGTAAATGAAGCATGCAAAGATAAATATTGGGTCAAGGCCATGAATGAAGAACTTGAGCAAATTGAAAAGAATAATACTTGGGAATTAGTTCCTAGACCTCATGATAAGAATATCATAGAAACCAAATGGATATTCAAAAACAAGCTGAACGAAAATGGAGAAGTTATCATAAACAAATCCATACTTGTTTACAAAGGATATGCTCAACAAGAAGGTATAGATTTTGAAGAAACTTTTGCACATATTGCTAGACTTAAGCCATAAGAATGTTTCTTGCTCTTGCTAGTTTTCAGAAATTCAAAGTATACCAAATGGATGTAAAATCTATCTTTCTCAATGGAGACTTAGAAGAACAAGTCTATATTGAACAACCAGGAGGATTCATTCTTGGAAATGATGCAAAACTTGTATGCAAACTCAGAAAAACTCTTTATGGTCTAAAACAGGCTCCAAGGGCAGGGTATTACCGTCTTGACAAATATCTCCACCAACAAGGTTTTTCAAAGGGGTCAGCAGATAGCAATCTATATACAAACATGGAAACTGATAAATTGCTAATAATTGTTGTGTATGTTGATGATATCATTTTTGGTAGCCATGAAGAATCCATGAATCATAATTTTGTCTCAGTAATGCGGCAAGAATTTGAAATGTCCTTGCTTGATAAGCTTACCTATTTTCTTGCTCTACAAGTTCAACAAAATAAAGATGGTATTTTTCTCTCACAAACCAAATATCTCAAATAGATCCTAAAAAAGTATGGCATGGAAGATTCTAAACCAATATGTACCCCAATGGTAACAGGATGCAGTCTTAGCTCAAACAATGAATCAACAACAGTGCATCAACCAACTTATAGATCCATGATTGGCAGTCTGCTTTATCTAACAGGTACCCAACCGGACATCATGCATGTAGTGTGAATAGTTGGAAGATTCCAAGCAAATCCTAAGGAAACACACCTTCAGGCAGTCAAAAGGATTTTCAAATATCTTCAAGGAACACATAACTTTAGTTTATGGTATCCTAGAGATACAGATCTTACACTTCATGCATATATAGATGCAGATTGGTCAGGAAGTGTTGATGAAAAAAAAATCACTAGTGGTGCTGCATTCTATATGGGTTCCAGGTTAGTGTCTTGGTTCAGCAAGAAACAAAGTTCAATTGCATTATCTACAGGTGAAGCAGAATATTGGTTGTTGCATCTTGCCGCAGACAACTACCTTGGATGATGCAAACCTTGCAAGACATTCAGGTCACATGTACTCCACCCATCTCCATTCTATGTGATAATAAAAGTGCCATCGGTATTTCAAAGAATCCAGTCATGCACTCCAAGACCAAGCACATACCCATCAAATATCATTTTCTATGTGAACAAGTGCTTGAACAAAAGGTCAAACTGGATTATGTTCCCTCCAAAGAATAGGTTGCTGATATATTTACTAAACCACTGCCCAGAGAGACATTTGAATATCTCAGACCAAAGTTGGGAGTAGTTGTTGACCCTATTTTCTTCAAAGAAAGGTGGTTATACGTGAGTTTCATAAAGCGTATGCATACATACACGGGTTTCTGTGAGCACAGTTGTGTATATGTTGGTTTGAAGGAAAACAGTGGGCCGGACTCAGAAAAAAAGGGGTTTGCTATGGTTCTGTCAACTATCTACTCTGTTTGATGATGGTTTCACTCTGTTGATAACATCTAGAAATATATTGGTTCTCATAAAGTTGTTGATAACTTGATGTATATCTGATTGATGATGATGCTTTGATATCTCTTACTGACATATGCAAGGATTAGATCTGACCGTGAACAGGTGGAACAGGTTCAGGGGGAGAACATGGTTGATGATAGTTTGGGAACTAATGATGGACATATACAGGTTGTTGGTCTGGATGTTGATTGATAGATGTTGCTAATGGTACAGATCATATGATAGTTGTTGATGACTATCATGGTCTTGTTTAAGATATTTGGTCTCTGTTATATATGCCATGTACGTCTTTTAATGTAAAGGTCATGGAAAGACCTAATTTGTAACCCCACTATGCATGGAATGGATGATGTAATATTTTTGTTTTGACATGTATAAACAATTGGTATATCCCCACTTGGTTGGGTGGCTGAGTCAAATTTGGTATATCCCCACTTGGTTGGGAGATGGATGTATGTATGAGCCATTGGTGATAAGAAGGTCATTTGTGATGTATGTATAGAATCATGTTCTTCTTTTAGAACATCTTTTTGCAGACTTTGCTTATGCTCAAGGGGAGCATGGACTCGATCATGGGAGCTCAATCAGCACACTTCATCATATTAGAGAATTTAGCATGCACTCAAGGGGAGAATGACCCTTTGCCCTTGATGTCAAAGGGGGAGAGTGATTTGGTGTGGTTGTTGTTGCCATCAAGTCCAAAGGGAGAGATTGTTGGCATTATGATGTATGTGTTGTACTTGATGGCAACCCACTTGTAGGAGAACAACTCACTTGTATATGATGAATCTACAGAAGATATATCAGATGTGACATAATGCATGACAGTAGTGTTTACAGATGTGATGAAATGTAGGGCAGCGTCAAGGAATCAGTTCAAAAGGCAACTCACTCAAATGAAAGATCACAGTATAGCAGGTAAACAGCAAAAAATGGTAGATCAGTCTTCACATAATGAAGAAAGAGAGGTATATGCAGGTTCACCATTGACCAAGCTACGTATACACGCAGTTTCATTGTATACAAGTCGAATATACGTACACACGCACTTTCACATAAGTAAAAGCATGTATACCTTGGAAAACTAAATTTTTGGTCCAAAGTATTTGGTCCATGGTAGTTTGATCCATGGTATTGGTCCAAGGTATCTGGTCTGAGGTATTGACCCTAGGTATTTGGTCCAAGGTATTGGTCCTAAGCGGTTTTGTTCCATGGTATTGAGAAAGGCCTAAAACTATAAAAGGAGGAGAAGATCATTAGGCCAAGGTGTGCAAGTATTGAATATCTGATGAAGTGTGAGATCTAATATGCAGGTTATTGGCTTATGGTGGTGTGCTCGATCTGAACCAGGGATGAACCTCATCATTTGATGAAGGATAAGATCTAATGATGTATTAGGATCTTCAGGCTTGAAGTGAATTATCTTTATGTGGTTTGAACATGTATCTGAAGAACTGGTGCATGTTGTAGTCTATAAATATGATGATCTAGGTATGACTGAAGTCTGGAATATTTGTAATGTTTAAATCATCATTTACATAGCTGCACGCAGGTTCACTTTAGAAAAGGAGCATATACACGTTGGTTCTGCATATCAAAGCAGTGTATACATCATAAATTTTATTTGCAGATCTGTACGTTGGTTCGCTTTGAGGAAAGTGTGTATGCACGCAGGTTCAACACATGGAAGTAGCGTATACCTTATAAAATATGTTTTAGTCGCTTTTGTTTTCTGTTGCAGTGTTCTGGGTTATGGCTTGGGTTCTGCTTACTGTATTTTGGTGATAACATTCTGAATGATTAGATTGATGGGTTGTCAAAGTGATTGGTTGATTCGGTTGTTATTGGTTCAAAAGGATATTGGTTGATGCAGATATATTTGATGATTAAATGATGTTGTTGATGGATCAAGTCTGAAAATTTATGAAACGGATTGACTAGTACAAGAGCTAGGGGGTTGTAGTTCCCTTCCAGTAGAAGTTGGAGAACGAGAGAAGGTTGTATCTTTCTGCAGGTAGAAGCCTGCGTACTAATATAAGACTACACCAGTACAAAAATTGTAAACATAATTTTCTTATTATTAAAAGAAGATAGAGACGACAGCAATAGGTGGTTTTTACCACCTTATATCTTGGTGTTCTTGTGTGTTTCTTATGTGTGATGCTTTATTCTGCTTTTACTGCATTGTCTAATGAATTCATGATATATTGATTAAAGTTCAATACATGATAATTTGGGTAAATCTGAAGATCTCTGCATATACACTGGTTGCATTAAGTATAGTTGTGTATACATGCTAGTTCACTAAGCTGAAGTAGCATATACAAATCAGTTTTTGAAAATTAAATTATTGATCTGATAATACATATTCACCCTCCCTCCCACCCCTCTAAGTACAATTTCCAACAATTATACTAGAATGACATGGGTTCGTTTGCTAAAAGAAAAGTTTGGAGCTTTTGATAAGTTCAATATCTTCAAAGAACTTGTTAAAAATGAGATGAAACTGAAGATTAAGTGCTTAAGATTAGACATAGGAGGAGAATTCATATCCAATTAGTTTTGTGAGAAACATAGGATTGAAAAACAATTTTCAATAGCTATAAATTCTCAGCAACATGGTGTAGTTGAAAGACTAAACATGAGTATTCAAGAAATTCACAAAACAACGGTTCATGATTCAAAAGTGCCAAATAATTTTTGGGGAGAAGCAATTCAAAAAATAGTCAACATTCTTAATATAGCTCATCTTAGAGTAAAAAACAACAAGATTCCCTATGAACTATGGCATGGCAAACCAACTTCCCTAAAACATTTCAAATTATTTGGAAGTAAATGTTACATCAAAACAAATGAGAAAAACTTGGGAAAGTTTGATTCCAAAGAAGATGAAGGAATTATGCTTGCCTATTCCTCAAAGAGTAAAGAATATAAATGCCATGGCAAAAGACTTTGCAAAATAGTTGAATGCATTGATGTGAGAATAGATGAGGCATCTCTTTAGACGTGTAGACAACAACAAGATGACATATCAAATGATCTAATCAACTATGAGCCCCAATAGGATTAACTAGAAGAGAAACAATAATAAAAAGAATAAGAGGAAGAGGAAGAAGAGGAAGAAGAGGCAAAAATTCCACATCAAAAGACTCCCTCAAGGTATGTTCAAAAATTTTACCCAGAAAATCAAATCCCTGGAAATAAGGAGTCAAGGATTCAAACCATAAGGCAATTGACAAGCACACGGGGGCATGCCAGATTTGCTTTATTGTCCAAGATAGAACCCAAGAAATTTGTTGAAGCTTGTGAAGATAAGCATTAGGTTAATAGTATGGAGGAAGAGATAGACCAAATTAAGAAAAAACATACATGGGAAATTGTTCCTAGACCAAAAGATAATAATATAATTGGGACTAAGTAGGTCTTCAAGAAAAAACTAAATGAGAATGGGCATTCAGTAATAAATAAGGATAGATTAATCTACAAAGGGCGTGCTTAAGTGGAAGGTGTGGAATTTGAAGAAAGCATTGATCATGTAGCTAGAATTGACACTACATAATATTTTTGGCATTTACTTGTTTCATAAAGTTTAAAATTTATCAAATGGATGTCAAATCAACTTTCCTGAATGGCAATTTAATGGAATAAGTATATATTGAACAACCATAAGGATTTCAATTATCAAAAAATGAAAATGATAACCATAGATTGAAGAAAGAATTGTATGGTATAAACCAAGCTCCTAAGGCTTGATACTCAAGACTTGACAAATATCTACGACAACACGGTTTCAAAAGAGGATCAATAAAAAACATCTCCATATGAAAATTTATAATGAAAAATTGTTGATTATTGTGGTATATGAAGATGACATTAATTATTGAAGCAATGTTAATATAATGCGTCAACATTTTTTAATAGAAATGCAAAAGGAGTTTGACATGTCCATGTTAGGAGAATTTTTATTCTTCCTAGATTGCATGTAACTCAATAAAACAAAATTATATTTATCTCTTGAACACAAAGTATATAAAGGAAACACTAAAGAAAATTGGCCTGGAAAATTGTGCATTGGGTCATAGGATTCAAGTTGAACAAAACAAATGAATCTCATGATGCAAATCAAACTATGTACAGATCAATGATTGACAATCTGCTCTATTTAAAAACATCAAGACCAAGCATATTACAAGTTTTTAGTTTGGGTGGAATGTTCTAATTTGTTCCAAAAGAAACTCATGTGCTAGTTGTGAGAAGAATCTTCAGATATTTGAATGGCACCCTGGACTTTGGCCTACGGTATTCGAGAAGAAAAGACTTCACTCTAACAACATATATAAATGTTGATTGGGAAGGTAGTGTGTTATCATAGTTTAGTGTCAATGTAAAAATTTCAAGTCAATGTCTCGGGTCTAATTTTTAAAGTTTTTTATCAGAAAACAAAAAGATCAGGTGCGCTGCCATTTAATTTGGCAGTGTTGTTTTAAACGAATTCGATAGAATCGCTGGCCAATTAAATGGAAATGAAGGTATTTTATTTCAGGCATTTTGTGTTGCCAAATCAATTGTCAGTGAAACCACTCCTCAACCGAAAGATGTCGTTGCCAAAATAATTGTTAGAACAACCAATATTTAAATGACATGTGGCACTGCCAAACCAGTTATCAATGCATCTAGTTTCAGGTAGGTGACAGATGGATCTGAGTCAGCATTTTACGTAAGTCTGGTTGATTATGTCGTCGTATTGTCAGTTTTAGTTAGGAGTGGAGGAGATGGTGATCATTCAGGCACGAGGGAAATGATGCGTAATTATTCGACCAGACGGTCAGCAAATCAAGGGGTTCGGGTAATGATAAACAAGGTTCAATGTACATTCAAATCTCCTATTCCATTTTCGATTGTTCCAAAGTTGCGCTACCAAATCCTTTGGTTGTTCTGTTGTTTTTGTTGTTGTTTTAAAACTGTCATGGGCAAAGGTGGTCACTTGTGTAGAAACGAACCCGAAGGCTCGAAGCTTCGTCAGGCCATCCCAGAACTCTAAGAGAAATTTAGATGGGAAGGATGGGAGGAATGTTGTTTATGATTTGACAGTTTTCATGAAAACATGAATCTTGCATTTGCAGTAGTATTTGATGGATATATAGCTCGCATCACATACCTTACCTTCCTAGTTCCTTCCTAGTTTCCGAAGAAATAGTCGATGAAGCAACATGTTTACCAATCGATGGTTAAGACTAGACTTTGATAGGGGTTGACATTCCATTCTTCCTTAAAGAAGAGCATCAACATGAGGATTGGCATCGAGGAATGCAGAGATCTTGGTTGAAAACCAACTGGCACGAAACATAACCCCATTGTTCAGAGATATTTTACCTGAAAAGGATGCTATAACCGAATGGGTATGTACCACTTTAAGCTGTTGGCTCGCAATGTTGGTCAAGTCCGTATGAATTTGACCTACTCTCTATTTATGAGTTTGAAGAAAATGGAAACTAGAATTAGAGCTAACTCAAAATTATCTCCTCACAACCTTTTCCACAACGGTCTGATCAAGACCATAGTTGTAAATCTCCTAAGGAAGGTGGTCGAACCTAAGATCATCTTCTATTTTGGGGAGGTTTTGTTGAAACATTAAACCTTAATCCTAAAGCCAGCAAGCATGGGAAATGAAGAGGTTTTTTCAAAGCCGTAAAAACCCTAGGTGAATCCTCCTATGTTCAAACCATAAGTAAGAGGAAAGCATAACAGCCTGAAACCCCCTGTTCTAGTGCCATCATTAAATAGGGTTTACACCAGGAAAACCAGAAGATCCTTGTGAGAAAAACCTTTATCTCCTCCTCAGGAATCAAAACAAATGGAAGTTACAGACCCTCCATACCATGTTCATGCAGATGAGTCAGTGAATTTTGTACAAGACGAACCTATCGAAACAAGGGAATTTGACTCTATGCAAGGGAAAGGGAAAAGGGAACCAACTCTAGCTAAGATTTATGGGATGTGAAAGCCCCATACTAGACCCATAAAAAAGCTTAGAGTCAAATTCAAATTGAGACAAAAACCTGCCCTGGCAAACCAAGTCATTGAGTTAGATGATTCACAGGTGAAAGACGTGGTGATAAACAAGGAAAAAGGGTCTAGTTATAAGAAGCCAAAACAACAGCAAAAGGTAAAGTAAGGCACCAAGGCCAAGGTTAAGAAGAATGGGAGGTAAAATATAAATATAAATATTCTATTGGAATCAGAAAAAACACTTAGATAAGAATTTTGAACAGTCGTTGTCAAATTATTTGTCAGTGAATTTTCCTATGTTTTGTCAATGGGCACTACCAATTAATTTGTCAACACCCTAAAAAATTTGGTTTTGGAAAACACAAATAGTTATTTTGTCAATGTTTTTCACAGTTTTGATCCCATAGCATCTGCCAGTTATTTTTCCAGTGCTCAGATTTTATATAGGATTTTTGCAATGATAAAAGGGTTAGTTTGGATGGAGTTATTTGGAGAATATTTCACACATTTATCATCATTTTTTAGGATCATTTCAGAGGGATACGAATAGGGTTTATTCTAAGTACAATATCAAATATTTCAGCAGTATTCCAAGGCACCAGATTGGGCGTTACCATATTTTGTGGCAACAAATCAGTTATCTTTTTGTTCCTTTTCTTCAACAATGTTACCAGCTACAATTAGTAGTGTTATCAACTATAGTTCCACTTTTATTTCAAGTAGTTTGTCATATACCACAAATTCAATATGAAAATGCATTAAATATTTATTTTTTTAAATACATATTAAATATAGGATAAGAGATCGAGTATATGTCCTAAATATAGTTTGTAATAATATCTTCCTAGAATTATTATTTTAGTTTGTAAATAGTTCTTTATAAATCTATTCCAAAAGACAGAATAAGGGTTGGAAATTTTTGGAGAAACCTTGTGTATTGTGTATACCTTTGATATTAATACAATTTGTTGCAAATAAAGTTGCATGTGCAATTTACATAGATTCATGTGTGAAAGGTTACCTGACAATTCTCTATTGTGCTTATTTTCTCCTTAGTCAAAACTTTGATCGGTAAATCTTTAGTGTTTGAATAAAGCATTTATGAATTGGAATTCTTAGCAAATGCTCAGATTCATGTTATTCAAATTACTCGTGTTTTTCAGTTTAGATGTCACTTACGAAAATCATATGGTTGCTTTGTTTTGGAGGTTTGCTCTCTATTGTCTTCTACCATATCTTGTGGATGATTTATGTAAGAAAGCTAAAGTTATATTGCCTTTGTTAAAATTCTTCATACAACCTGTAGCTAGCATCTTTTTCCTGTTAAAGACTCCATGCCCAATGGTATATTTCTCTTTCCTTCCCAAACCAATTTCATGTGCTACCAATTGGCCAATGAGCTTAATAACTTGTTGCTTAAGTGACCTTAAGCGATAGAGTTAAGGAGAAATCCCTTTCTAGATTGAAGGGCTAGCTTTCAATTTCAAAGCATTCTAAAGATTTCCTCAATGAGTTTCCTTCCACAGCCAAGGAAAACTTCTGAGTGATAGCAGTTTGGATGATAATAAAAACATTAGTGTAGGAGCAATTTACTTATGAAATTGTCTAGTTTCCTAGCTACGTAAGAAACAAACTTCTATCTCCCTATCTACAGCGGAAGCATAATACATTGTAGCAACAACATGTTGTACTCAACTTCTCTAGATGAAACAAACTTTTCAAGATATGAAGATAAATAATGATCAACCTATTCCCATTATCTATGATAATACAAGTGTTATCAATATGTCAAAGAATCTTGTTTTACACTCCAAGACCAAGCACATCCCCATCAAATATCACTTTATCAGAGAACATATAGCATATTACAAGGTCAAGTTAGAATACATTTCTTCGAAAGAACAGGTTGTAGATATCTTTACCAAACCACATCCTATATAATATTTTGAGTATCTTAGAGAGATGTTAAGAGTGATCTCCACTCTTCTCTCAATAAAAGGAGTAGGATCCAACTGCAATTCACAAGGTGCACTACATAAGACAAAAGTGATGTTCATATACAACACAATCACAAGGGGAGCAATCTCAAAATCACAAAAGAAATAATGTTTCATATATAAAGACACGACCTTGACAGGGGGAGTCAAAATTAGAAGTGAAATCCATATTTGTTCATAAAAGGGAGAATATGTAGACATAAGGAGAGATAGTAGACAGGGAGAACAATTGCAATTTCTACAAGAAGTTGCAGATAGAAGAAGAGTTATGTTGAAATGCTTCTAGATCCACTGCATAAGGTTTTTTATTGTCAACATTTTGAACCATCATATGTGGTTAATAATCAGGATGAATGTAATATGAGAAATACTAATTCAATTGGGATAATATAAATATAGGAAATCTAAAGGAATAATGAGAAAGGAACCAACAAGGAATAATATACTCAAAAAAAACCCTAAACGTATCAATATAAGGTAAGAAGTTAGATGCTAAAGGTTATTATTATTTTTATTGTTAAAATATTATATTATTCCTTTAGGTTTCCTATATTTATATTATTCCCAATTGGATTATTTTTTCTCACCTTACATTCATCATCATGATGAACCACATATGATGGTTCAAAATGTCGATAATAAAAAACCCAATGTGATGGATCTAGCAACATTTCAATACAATGTATGCCGCACAAGTCTCGAATCTTAAAATAGGAAGATTTGTAGTCAATAAGAGAAGTTTCAAATAGAGGAAGAGTTGTAGACATTAAGAAAAGTTATAGACAAAGAAAGAGTTGTAGTCACTAACAAAATTTGCATACAAAAGAAGAGTTACAGATAAGGAAAAGCACAAGTTCAGGGGTGCACCCTTTTCCTTTGATGTCAAAGGGGGAAAAGTTGCAGACACAAGGATAATTGCAAATAGAGGGAGTTCTAAAGTATTATTACATAATTAACTAAGAGTTTCCATCAATGAAAAGGTGAAAATTGTTGGAAATATTGTTATCATTTGTTAGGTCTCTATAATACTAGTGATTGCCCCATTACTATTGTAGTTGTATCCCTTATTAATATTATTGTGCCCCTATTGTCCCCATATTGTTATTACTGTGCCCAATAGAATCCCTCCATTGTTATTTTTGTGCCTTTATATTATTATTGTTAGGTCGGCTGGGTTATATTGTGACTCCTTAGATCCTATATATGAAAGGGGTTTTTGTCATTGAATGCTCAAGAACCATTCTTTGTGAATGTAAGGGAGGTTGCCCCCTCGAAGAGGCTGAATTCTAAGGCGTTGATCTCTCTTTTTTAATCTTTTTGTGAGCTAGTTTCATAACATTTGGTATCAGAGCTTTGGATTCGCTTCTCTAAATAGGTCATCGTGGAATTTTCGCTATAAATTTTTTCCTCCGACATTTTAGAAGCAAAAAAAAAAAA
>APFE030727705.1:239466-302125 GCA_000404065.3 Pinus taeda | reverse complement strand
GCAATTTTTCGATCTCAATAATTTGCAAAACACACAAAAGGTACGTATTGCAACTTTATATTTGGAACCAAATCTGTATGGTATCAATGGATTTTCTCTCATAAACAAATTATCACTTGGGCAATTTTTACAGAAGAATTGATAACACATTACGAGGATACAAAAAGCAACACTTTTTTTAGCCAATTGATAAGTCTCAAACAAAATGGTTCAATAATGGAGCACATTGAGGAGTTCCAAAAATTGAACATACAGGTAAAAAATATTCCAAAGGAGCATAGTATTTATGTGTTCATAGAGGCTTTAAAAGATAATATCGAACATGATGTTCGCCTTTGGGAACCTGATTCATTAGAGAAGGCATTCAGGTTAGCAAGAAAAATGGAAAGCAAAATTATGGCAACCAGGAAGCATACCACTCACAACTATAAAAATGGAAGTTTTGTTGCCCCTAGTCTTCTACAACCTATAAGTTTGACACTACAACAATTGGAAGAAAAAAGAGCAAAAGGGATTTGTTACAGTTGTGATAGCAAATACACTAAAGATCATAAGTGTGCTGAGAAGAAATTATTCTACATGATGTGAAGAGGAAGAAGAAAAGGAGCAAGCAAGGTCAAAAAAGAAGATTACTCCAGGAAACGGCCTAGAAGAAGAAGAAATGAATCCGACCATTTCTTGTAATGCATTGGCGGGGAATTACCACTCCTCAAACCATCAAGATAGAAAATACAAAAATCAGAAGAAAAAGGTAATAGTGTTGATTGATTCAGGAAGTACCCACAATTTTATTCATTGTAAGATAGCAAAATAATTGAATTTCTTTCTATATCCAGCACCAGAGTGTCAAGTGATAGTTGCAAATGGAAGAATAATAAATTTATCTAGAAAGTGCCATAATATCAAGCTATCCATGGGAGAATATGTATTGACTAGCTCAATGCTTTCCATTCCAACGGAAGGTGTTGATGTTGTACTAGGAGTCCAATGGCTACAATCCTTGGGTACAATAGCTTTTAATTTTCAAGAACTTTTCATGAAATTTTTTGCGAAAGGAAAGGAAGTTGAATTAAAGGGTATTGCAGGGAAACCAAGAAAGATCATCAACTTTAACGGTATGACAAAGCTTCTAAAAAATGAATAAAGAGGTGTAATTGCACAATTATGTTCGCTAGATGTTTCCACGTCGAAATCAACTATTTCTCCAAATTTCCAAAAAGCCTTGGACAATCATTCCAAGGTATTTGAGACTCCCAAATGTCTCCCACCTATTCGTGATCATGATCATGTTATTCATCTGATTCCAGGAAGTGTTCCTCCAAACATCAGGCCGTACAGATATCTATATGCCCAAAAGAGTGAAATTGAACATATGGTTGCAGAAATGCTATTGGTTGGTATAATTCAACCTAGTCAAAGTTCTTTCTCTACTCCAGTAGTATTGGTTCACAAGAAGGATGGATCATGGCGCATGTGTCTGGATTATAAGGAGCTCAACAAGCTCACTATTAAAGATAAGTTTCCCATTCCTGTCATTGATGAATTACTGGATGAATTGCATGGATCAATTTACTTCACCATGTTCAATCTTCATTCAGGATATCATCAAATCAGAATGAAGATTGAAGACATTCTGAAAACATAACTTAGAACTCATGAGGGTCATTATGAATTTTTGGTCATGCCTTTTGGCCTTATCAATGCACCTTCAACATTTCAAGGTTTGATGAATTCAATTTTCAAACCATTCCTTAGAAAAATTGTGTTAGTATTTTTTGATGATATACTAATCTACATCAAGTCTTCGAAGGATCATGTTGAACATGTTGAGAGGGTGCTACACTATTGGAGGAAAAAAATTATATGCAAAAAGATCCAAATGTTTCTTTGGAGTCCAAGAGGTGGAATATCTGGGTCATATTGTATCTCATGAAGGGGTTAAGGTAGACCCTAGAAAAATTAAAGCCATTAAGGAATGGAAAATACCCACATCCATAAAGCATCTGCGAGGATTTCTCGGGTTGACAGGATATTATCACAAGTTTTTTAAGAATTATGGGAGAATAGCAGCACCTCTAACAAGATTATTGAATAAAGGTACATTTTCATGGACTCCGGAAGCAACAAAGGCCTTCGAAAATCTTAAAGAGGCAATGTGCCAAGCACCGGTCTTAGCTACACCGGACTTCACAAAAACATCGTGTTGGCATAGAATAGAATGAAACAACAAGCAGATCAACATCACAACGAAGGAAGTTTTGATGTAGGTGATTGGGTATTCCTACGGCTACAACCATATAAGAAAATGTCCCTCAAGCAAGCTAAGAAGGATAATAAATTATCACCAAAGTATTATGGTCCATACAAGGTGTTGCAAAAGGTTGGTACTATGGCGTACAAATTGGAGCTTCCTACAGTTTCTCGATTGCACCCAATTTTCCATGTTTCATGTTTAAAGAAGGTTATAGGCGACAAGCTCCCAATTCAAACAATATTTCTAGAACTTCACGAGGAAGGAAAAATTATATTGGAACTGGAAGCAGTCACAGAAACAAGAACTCGACAGCTACGAAATCAATCAGTTTCGGAGTATCTTATCATGTGGAAGAACTTATTCGTTGGAGATTCCACATTAGAGGATGATAATTTTATAGACAAGTATCGAAAACTACTCATGTGTTGAGGACAACACTTTTTTGAAGGAGAGGGGCATGTTGGGTCCCTATAATACCAGTGATTACCCCATTACTATTGTAATTGTACCCCTTATTAATATTGTTGTGCCCCTTAGGATCCCTCTATTGTTATTTTTGTGGCTTTATATTATTATTGTTAGGTTGGCTGTGTTATATTGTGACTCCTTAGACTCCTATATATAGAAAGGAGGTTTTGTCATTTAAATCATCCAGGAATTGTTCATTTTTGTAATGTAAAGGAGGTTTCCCCCTCGAAGAGGCTAAATTCTAAGGCATGGATCTATATTTTCTATCTTTTTCTTGAGATGGTTTCATAACAATACCACTATGATCACCAAACCACAAGGTAATATTATAATGGCTAACACCATCTCATCACCACCTACCCTACTACCTCCACCACCATGACATACCCAACTAAGGAAAATACCATTTTTAGATTCATTGAACCTCTCGGATCTTTCAAAAATTACAAATGACCCCATTTTTCATGATCATCAATATCCAACAATGTTGACCATGCTACCATTAAACATTCCCAACTTCAAAGTTAAATAGGGGCTGACATATCCATCCTTGTTATGACCTTTCATTTATGGTGTTCATCCAATAACATCATTGACAGCTCTATTCAACTAAGATTATTTTAACACACCCTCACACGCCCTATCATGAAATGGCATGTTCACAAAGCCTTACGCTCTGATGGAATATTTGAGTCTTTAGCTAAATATTTCCTCACCTTATTCTAACTTTGAGTTTGTCATGATACAAGGTTGGAATTGTTAACCCATTTTTAATAAATTGTCTCCAAACACATCTCACACCATGTTTGTGAATGGCATAAGTGTGATAGAATTTGTAAAGTAGATGTTCCTCTGCCCTTCTTTTGGATTTATTTTTGAAATTTTTACCTATAATTCCAAATGATGTCTCAACCACATTGTCGTAAAATGAAGAATAGGATATCAACAAATATCAATAGTTGAAGCTCATCTACACATAGTCAAGGCACCTTTACTCTATTTTTCCTTATGCCCATCACTTGTAGTCATTCAGTGAAGATAAAAATGGGTAATCAAGTGTTGTAGATGGGTTTTTTTGGAACCTTACCCAAATAAAAATTTGAAACTATTTTCCATATAATAGGAATAGCGATGGCCCCTGACATCATTAGCATCACTTGCTAGTACATTAGCAACACCTATGCCATCTAATGTTGGATGTTATACTAACCAACCCATGCCCTGTACTAATCCCCCCACACCCTATGCAAGGAAATTGCTACCAAACACACATCTCATAAGGAATTTCGACCTCCAAATATACTTAAGAAAACCCTAACCAAGGGAATCCTTAATTTAATTTCCCAAGAGCAACACAAAATAATAAATCAGCTTAGTAAAATGTGGGGGTTAACCTTTTTCATCATTTGGTCCCCCACCATCATTCCCATCACTCATTGATACATTAGAAACACCTACACCACCTAATGTTGGATATTATACTAACCAACTTGCGCCCTCTACTACCCACCCCCCCCTCCCACCCCATGCAAGGAAATCAATACCAAACACACATCTCATAAGGCATTTCAACCTCCAAATATACTTAAAAAACTATAACCAAGGGAATCCTTAATTTAATTTCTCAGGAGAACCACAAAATAATCAATCACCTTAGCATAATGTTGGGGTTAACTTTGTTCATCCTTAATTTCCTCGACAAAAACAATTGTTTGAACAAATCAACATTGCAAACCCATCCAACACTAATAAAATGTGGGGGGAGAAAAATAGAAAGGAAACCAAAGATAGGGGGAATCCATCACATCAACAACTACCAAATGCATTGACTAGGGTCAACCCCCATTATGGAGACTAAAACTAGGTTACTAATAATATACAAAAATAAAACAAGAATTCTAGTCTTTGAACTAATCATGCTTGTGGAATTTTTAGATGGTACAAACATTATACTCACCATTTCATTGAACTTTCATAGTTTAAATGTATGAGAGAGGCTAAAATGTAGGGGGCACTAGCCAATAGCCTGATGTATTACAAAATCCATTTCCCATCATGGAGATGTAGCAACTCATCATGAGGTTGGCCCCACCATTTTCCCAAATTACACCTGGGGAAATTTTACTGACATCACTAGATAAGTCATTGTAATTATGAAACCCCTCCAAAACCTAACCCATCATATTTTGAGGAAATTCCCACCATGGTAACCACCTCACCTTTGACCATACCATGACCCCTCATTGAACCAATTTCTAAAATTATTAAGGGAATGTAATGTCAGACAACTGATAATTCAAAGGCAAAAAATAATTATAGCATTGTCAATGACCTTGCACAATCTTCATCAACCATGTTTGCTCTGGAGGTTCTTCAAACTCGCCCAGCTAAACATAAATATTTTTTTTCCACATTAAGCATTATCAATCCCTCAGATTCACACTTAATTACCTTTTATTTGGAAAACGCAGAACTATTATTACCATAAATAGTCACATTTCAAATGGCAATGACCATCTAAAATATCACTATTCACCAGTGTATTAGCGATATGGGGGAGTCAAACTATATAATGTCAGAGTTATTTTGGAAAATATTAGGCTCCCCCAAACTGAGTACTTCCTCCATTACATTGAGGGAATATGATAGTTTCCCATCATCACCCGTGGATTTTTCAAAATGTCCCGGTTGAACGTGTTGGAGAGAGGATTACCAATGATATTGAAATCCTTGATTACCCTCTCGATGATAACATATTTCTTGGAAAAATTTACATGTATTCCATGTAGGTTATGGCACCTTTGTCACCAACTCAAGGCCTCAATTTTTTTCATCATCATAGATCTCCTCAGAAGTGTGAGAAATCTACAAAGAAAGCTCATATAAAGAATTTAGAATACTCTTTTTACCAATAATACCAAAAATAATGTGTGGCTATACATGATCAGGAATAGTCATTAAGAAGATTTAAAGAAGTTTCTTCCCCAAAAATGGCACCAAAAGAATTTTGGTTCTCAAATCATTCCTTGATTATAAAAAATAAAAGAAAACATTCACTTAGAACTTTTAAATCCTCTCACTATAGGTGTTTTAGGCTGACGACCTGCACACCACAAGGAGTATCCCTAACTATAACTATACAATTTTCAAGATGCAAATAGAAGAAGGTTAGATAATGATTAAAGGAGACATTGTAGTGATAATATGGTTTTAAGGAAAGAAATTATAACCACTAACAATTGATGAATAATATAACTCATGCATCAAAGGTAAAATAAAAGAAATTACAAATGACAAGAAATAAAATAGAACATAATAATTTATATAATATATAATATATATTATATATATATATATATAGGTCCTTGGGATAGAAAATTGTTTCCATAATAATATGAAAGAAAAATGCAGAATGTGAAATTATTCTTTCCTTCTTGAGTTGGTTCCATAAGAACCAATGATACTCATAGTAGATATAAGAACCATAAAATCATGAAGATCAAAATGGGAGCATAATGATTACAAAGTTCCATTTATATCCCAAACACAAAAATAGTACAAGCATTATAGATAAACAAAAATTTAACAATTTGAAAAACATAAGGCAACAAATTTCTCTTAGAACTAGAGGCAAGCTCCTAGAACTATTCTTCAATAAAACACCCAATATTGCAATTTCTCAATTCGATAATATATATCAAAATATAAAGTGACTGAATTAAAAGGAAGCTACTAAATATGGAACAATTCCTACATTCAGTGCGTTTAAACACTTATGAACAAACACATATATCGAAAGGGATCTTTTCATAAATGCATA
The DNA here is from genome assembly GCA_000404065.3 of Pinus taeda. Lineage (NCBI taxonomy): Eukaryota > Viridiplantae > Streptophyta > Pinopsida > Pinales > Pinaceae > Pinus > Pinus taeda. The sequence continues at coordinate 295,583 of APFE030727705.1, read as the reverse complement.
GTTATATCATTCAATCAATGAATATTAACGTATCATGTACAATCATATCCATAAGACAAAAATTGGTTCTTCTATCAACAACCCCCTCATTACGAGAAAGAAGGTTTGAAATAATAAAAACAGAAGTAATTATCTTGAAGTAACTATTTCGGACTAATCAACTGTCAAAATTATAAATTAATGCAACTTAAAATTGAGATAAATTAATTAAAATATCATCATTTCTTCTGTGATGTAGAGCCTTTATATTTCTTTGACATAACCAAAGGAGAGGAACTTTCTGCTCCATGAATTTTAGCTATAGATGCCAAAGTTTTGATCATTGGGATCTCACTCCAATCTTTTAGTTGGCCTGTAACTAATTTCATCAATTGAATAGGTTGAAAAACTTAAGTGGCTAAAGATTCCCACTTCACGATAAGTTTACAGTTTATGAGCCTTATGACCTTAGGAATCCTATCCCAATCTACCATTGATATCCAATGCACACATTTATATTTAGTTATCACCATTTCCAGAGGATATCTAATATGATATCATGTGATGGGAAGATTATATGTTAGCTTATTAATCCTAGCTAGGATTTTGAAATCTCTGCAAAGGGCATTAACTACTGTAGATGTTGAAATATATTTCTCACCGTGTATAGCTAAACAACCAAAGTGTTGCTCTGTGGACTTCAACCTATCATATAAATCTTCATTGGAAATCAAATACTTCTCCTTTCCCCATAATCATGGGATGCAAAATATTCCTAAATATTTCCAATCGATATTGAAGTCTTTGATCTCCTTGGAGGCTCTATCGAATTATTTTCGACTGTGCCGCATCGTGCTGCATTTTTGTTCAATCATACAAAAGGATAATAAAAGATCTTCCCCAGGAGGCATGCTCAATTTTGAGAGAGCTCCATCTTCCAGAGTGTTGATCAAATCGATTAGTGGGTGGATGTCCTTTAGTCTTTCTACCATCACTGAAACTATTATTTTGGCTTCTATATTGGGGCTCTTGATTATCCCCTTTTCATAGTCAGAGAGGAGCTATAAATGAGCCCTTAGTATTGAGATTTCTTGTTTAATGTCCATCGAAATTTCTTTTTTAGCCTGTGTGAAGACCTATCTTCATGTGCTAGTTACCCTGACCACCTCTTCTAAGGATTTCCCTTGCCATATTTTTCTTTAAGTGTATTTTGAATCTGTTTGACCATGGCATTCTTTTGTTCTAGTAATTCTTCCTCAGTCCTCTTGGGTCTTTCTTTTTCCTGTCTAGCTCCAAAAAGTTCTTGTTCTCGTTGAGAAATGTTTATGCATAGAATTTCTAGCCTTCATATTCTGATACTTCAGAGGTGGCAAGTGCTCGATGAACTCTAGCATTATACTCCAAAATAGTCTTGAGATGTTTCCCTTCATTTGCACATAACTCCTGCTTTAAACCTTCCATCTAAACATGTTTTCTTTTGAATTATTCTTCCTTAAGTCACACTAAATTTTAAATTTCTTCTCTCTCTCGAAAGATTGTACTAAAATGTGGGAGTCATAGTCAAGAATTTTCATGATAATCTATAGACTTTTAATTTCTTTTTCTATTTCCTCCAATAATATCTTAAATGGGTCAATTTCTTTGGGCTAAATGGACTAAAAAATAATTGTTTCTTTCATCTCTTTGAGCTTACTAGATTTGGTTCTCACAAATATTTGTCTAAATTTCAGCTGGTCATATACCTTTTCAAAAAAAAACTTTCATCTTTCTATTTCTTGTTGTTCAGTGGAGTAATAATTTCCTAACGATTTTCCCAACTTGTTTGTGCAAGTTGATCATATTGACGTCTGACACTTTGCTTAAGTTAATCACTAAGGAGGATGTACGAGAACCTAATAATTATTGACTCTCTCCCAGCTCCAGTTGGATTACACCAAGATTGAAAGTATTGATCTCAAAATCAATAGAAGAGATAAATATTGGTATGCTGTGGAGACTATGTTCTTGAGTGATGTTTCTTCTGCTAACTGAGACTATTATGGAAACAATGTTAAGTCTATTCCCACTGACTACATTGACTTCCATTCTTTAAAATTGTGTTTTTTATCCAAGGCTTGAGCACCAAACGCCTTTGGCCTAGTATCTTGAATTCTTGTTGGATTTCCTTATTTAATTTTTCAACTTCCTATTCAAATAACTCAGTGTATACATCACCTTATTTTACATTAAAATGATACATTTCTTATTCTGGGCTTAAAACCTATTATTTCCTTTTCGTTACTGAAGCAAATGTGGTGGGTGATCACTGTTCAATTTCTATCTCAAGGACTTGCATTTCAGTTGAAATTGAAGCTTGATGGTATATTCCCTCTTTTTTTGTTGATTTCTAAATAACCATCTATATCTAACAACAAACTGGTGAAAGGGTATTTTCCAACCTTTCTATTTCTTTTTTCTTTCGTGTATCTATGTTGATAACCCTACATATTTCCTCGGTCCCAAAATAAACGCTAGTGGGTCATAGTGCAAAGATTCATAGCCCATTAAACGAAATGACAAGATTTCCTTTTCGATGGCATCTGTAGCATTCTTGTTCTTAGAGATTAAAGATGGGATAAAGTATGGATAACTAAAGAATGATAATGTTTTCTTTGAAACAAAATGCAATTCATTTATAGTAATTTTTTTCCTAAGTTTGTCATCAACAAAAAGCAAAGTTGAAATATATTTTGGCAATTTGAAAGGCTCTCTTTGGAAACAATATAGATGTATTAAGGGGAAATCTTGATAGAGGAACAAACTTCCTATAGTTTCCTCCTAAGTAAATATGAGGATTCTCTTTTTTTCTTATAGAATTATGTCTGAGGCTTCTTTAGGAAGTTTGAATTTCAAGTAAGAAGGAAAACAATCTATGTACTGAGCGTAGGAGTTAGGAAGGCATTTTGGATATATTACATTAGTCCATTGGAAAACTTATTTTTACTTATCATTTTAAACTTTATTATCTACGTGGGGTTTACTATATAAGAAGTAAGAACGATAACTAAACAAGACCAAATGGACCAATTATGTGCACTGGTGACATGAGCTGAATGGAATAGTGGTAGAAAGGTCAACTGTAATAGCTAAGAAGAAGTATTTTGTAAAATTGAATATCTACTAGTCAAGGCTCATGGAGATAAGCCAAATAGGCAAGAATATTGACTCTTATATCTTGAAATCATCTTATAGTCCAAAAACGTAGAGAAAATGGACATCAAGGTATGGTACAAGGGTTTCAACAAATTGGAAGGAATATGGAATTATAATTCTAAATAGGGTCACGGTTTTGGAGGAGACTCTTGAACAACTCAATTTTATCTACTTCTGCCCAAATAATGAATTCCTAGTCTAATCCTTTATCAGTTAGGTCAACTCCTAAAGCTATGATGCCAATAATTTTAGAAATAACTTATTTCTTAAGCTCTAGAAGAATGTTACGGTTTGAAGGAGAGATGATGGCTTGAGGTTTGGTTTCAAGTTGCTTGGCAATCATGATAATAGAATGTGGGTCAAAGTGGATAGGGGGAAGTGTACCAGCTAAAACCCGATTTCAAAAGACATGTATCTTCATTATAGATATTTGAAGGGGTATTCAAAGTTATTTTTAGAGTAAGGACATTTGTGAGCTGTTTTTGAGTATCCTTAACACTAGCTAATTAATTTACTAAGGCCTCCTTGGATGAAACTTCTAACATTTTTACACTCCTTAGAAACTTTATCAATAGATAGATAAAAAATGTAATAGAAAAGGAGAGGAGCTTACCTAGTGGATGCTGATATTATTTCAGTCTCAAGTATGTGTGTAGAGGGTTATTCTCACCACTCTTATGTTATTGAGCAACATGCAAGGAGAAAGGAAGAAGCATGAGAATAATGATGAAAATATGGTGGAAATAAATTTTAATTAGATTAGGACACTAATTAATGAAATAAGACATCTATCACATCACAGTTGACGGGATTGAAGACTGAGTGAGGGTCCCATCCATCGGGTGGAGCATGTGGGTTAAGTATCATGCAAGTCATAACGTGATGGTCGTTGATGTATATGGGATGAGCAGTCCATATTACCATGGGCCGATGAAAAGAGTTATCATTCTTGCATGTTTGGACCCAATGTAACCGAAGAATTGTTAGATGAGTTTTGATTAAATGGTAGTGATACATCGGGTATGAATTCGGGGGTTATCTCTCACGCATTTTTTTATACAATGGGGTAATTTGGTATGTTGATTTAGCACCATGCACTTTGATTGCCGAAAAAAATGACATAGAATTATGTTCATCAGGGATAATAATCAGGTTAAAATTTACTTACGTTATGGCCTAATGGGATACTGTGAACCATTAATCTTAAGAAAGTGCATGATTAATTGTAAGATTCTTACATTCAATACTAAACTTCCCCTTTTTAACTAAATATTAAATAACATATTTGTATGACTTAGAATTACTATTTTTTGAGGTTGAGAGCAGGGGGGATGGTAAGTTTAGCCAATAAAAAATGTATAGGGCTAATTTATGTCATAATACTAAGGGGCCTCTCTCTTAAGTGGTGAGCTTCCTTAAGTAAATTAATGAGGAGATTAATAAACATGATTTATAAGAACCATAATGATGGCCTATATAATTTAAGGGTGTCAAGATAGGAATTTGTGAATACTTGTAATTGGGGAGGAACGACAAGTGATAAATAGGGAAAATGTTTAAAGGTTTAGAAGATCAAGTATAACAATTGTCTAGCCTTTGGAAAAGGAAATAGACTATGAATGTTAATGTGAAAATAATTGTAGGATGAAGCGTAAGAAGGAAGGTCAATGTAACTTCCTTAACAAAGCCTTAAGAAGAATTATGCATATATTGACAAAAAAGGTATATTAGATAATAAGGGGGTGAATGTGATTAATCTGCACTCACTATTTCATGAGTAGATTGATGAGGTATTTATACTTCATACAAAAAACTTCTTGAGTTTGTTCCATTAGTAATAAAAAAAGTATTAATATTTTTTGGATGATAATAATAGTAGTAATTCTATACCAAGGATAGTATCTGATGCTCCCAAAAGCGAAGTGGGTGAGTATGTAATCCACCATGAAGAGGTACGAGTTTGGACATATGATGAGATGAGCCAATATTTATAAAAGTGGAAAATAATAATTACTAAGCAATGTATATATCATTGGGGCTTAGTCATATATTTGTGCATGTGGATTACGCATGACAATAAATTTAAATGATCATGACCTCATATATGTGTTCCATTGAGTAAAATGTTAGTAAAATGGATACGCATAATATGCAAAATGATTATAGAATTTTAATTTTCATATTTATTATTTAACGAATGATTGTGAATGCACTAATACCTTAATGGTGAATTTCACTAATTTCTTTGTGAAAGGAAGAATACATGACAAAAGATTAAGGGCTAAAATGATGGGTGTTACTTGAAAGTTCAATAGTGTAGTTAATTAAGGAAAATATGTTAAAACATGAGAATATTAATAAGGTGACTATCCCTACCATGTAGCTTTTCAACTTCCATGATGAAAGAATTAGAAGTTATGATCTATAGTAACTAAAGGACATAACCTTAATAGATGCTAGATGGATATTTAATGATATTGTCACGCGGAATGAGTCGATCTTGCGGACAAGATAGACCTTCCTAGAATCTAAAGAAGACCTAATGACAAGCAAACCAACCAGACACTATCTTTCTCTAAATGTGCTTTAATAAATAATGGCAAACAAGTGTGTTTAAGGCCTACCTTATGTCCAACGCAAGTTTGGAGATGCCTTCGCTCCTTTGAGCCAAGTAAGTTCCTTTGTCACAAACCTGCAAGCACAAACAAGGAAAATGATTAAATAGCACCTGAATATCCAATATTATAAAACATATTTAACATGAAATTCAAGGAGTCCATGAAACAAATAACATGAGATACTTGTTGAGCAAAATGAGCTTGATTGTATTAATTCAAAAGAGAAGAACCTTACAAGCTTTGCCTTGACGCTGTACAAGCTCCTCCCAGCGTCCAACAAGAAGTCTCCTCTACTTTGAGAAGCTTCACTCACTCCCTAATGAAGCCAAAAAGGTATGTGATCTCTCCTCTTAAGCTCAAATAGGAAGTCTTGATTTCACTAGCATTTACCCTCAAAAGTTCAGCTTCTAACCTCCCTGGCCACTTACCCAATGCCTCAATTTATAGTGCAATGGAGGTCAGTTACCAGCTCCTCCTTCAAAGGGATAGAGTCCTCCTTCAAAGGGATAGCTCCTCTCAACAAGGGATTAGTTCCTCCTATGATGGGATGCATGAACCACTTGGAGTGAACAATCCACGTCAAAATTCTTCTAGAAACCTCTAGAATTAACCCAAGGTGAGTTTTTTTAAGATAAAAATTGTGCCTTTTGACTTTCACAGGGGTACGCACCCTTCCCTTTATAGACAGAGTGTATAAGTACGCAGGTAATATGAAAAAAGGGTGCGGGCCCGCAGGCAAAAGTAAGAGAAAGTGCGGAACCAGAGTTACATTGCTTTTTTGATGTCTTTCTCTCATTTCTAAAGCTTGTCTTGAAGAGATGAGTTTTAAGACTTGCTTAGGAAGCTGGTATAGGTGGTGATAGACCTACACTGACTGCAAATAATCAAGGTGACGATATTTTTGTGTAACAGAAGAAAAGCAAGATCTTCATAGTATCACTATGACATAGATACGCGGAATCTTAACTACTTTCGAAATGAGAAAAGGAGGTCCATCAGACATGACAGAAGCTGCATTCAAAGCTTCCAGAAGAGAAGAACTTAATGAATTAGGACATATTTCAAAAGAAGAGGAAGAAGCAAACTTTGTCAAGAGCCTTCAACGGGGTTCTGGAAGATTCAGAGGTAAACTACCTTTCAAATGTTTTACTTGTGGAAGAGTCGGTCACTATGCTGCCAAATGTCCTCATAAAGATAAGATTGATAAAGGTAAGGAATCAGCAAAATGGAATAGAAAACAAAGTGTAAGTAAGAAGAGCTACTATATGCATGAAGATAGTGATGGTTTATCAAATATTGATGAAGATAAAAATTACTATAAACTTCTGATGGATTTTGAAGATGATGATTTCTTGGATGCTTTAGATGAAGATAATCTTTATGAAGAAATCCCTAAACTCAAATTCTATTTAGAAGAAAAGAATATGATTATAGATACTCTGACATTCCAACTTTCTGAAAGAGAAAAACACAATGAAAAACTAGAATGTGAAATTGTGGGTCTAAGGAAAGATATTGAGAAAACAAAAGCTCTCAATCTCAGATTTGCTAAAGGATCAGAAACTTTAGATGAAATTATCAAAGTGCAGCATTCTCCTCTAATAAATACAGGTCTTAGATATACTGAAGAAGCATCTCAAGCACAGAAGTCGTCAACCTCCTCTAAAAGCTATCTTAATGTAGCAAAGAGCAGTGAATAGTTTGATAATCGTCAACAAAAGCATAAGTCAGTTCACCAAGTAAATCTGGTTCAATCTACTTCAAGGATGAACAGAAGATACAACCAACCTCAGGTAAATCATACTCAATTTTCTTCAAGAATGAATGTCAATGGAAACTACAATCACTAGTTCAATAGATTTGATAATCGCAAGAACTTCTTTAATGGCCAATGTTTTTCATGTTATAACTTTGTACCCAAAGCTTCTCAATGTGTTGCCTACAAGACCATCATGACTAGAGAAGCACGAAATCAAAGGAATGTGATAGGGATCATGAAAAGGACCTACAATAACTTTTCGCATCTTGAAAATGAAATAGAATGCTCTATCTGTAACAACTTCGGTCATGAAGATTCTGAATGCAGGAGTAAATTTTGGCAAACATCTCAAAAGGAGAAAACTTCATTGAGTCCCAAAATATAGAGAAAGAAAGAACCGCAAATAGAAAGATGTGGTATATCCTTGTATGCAGAAGGACAAGAAAAACAGTGGTACATCGATAGTGGATGCTCGAAACACATGACAAGTGATAAAGAAAAACTTCAGTCATACAATGCCTTTGAAAAGGAAAAGAAGGTCTCATTTGGAAATGACGCTCCTCCTGTCATAAAAGGTAAAGGTTTTGTTCTCTTAAAAGAAAAGGTTAAAGCTGGGACTGTTATGTATGTTGATGGTCTAAAGCATAACCTATTGAGTGTCAGTAAAATGTGTGATCAAGGAAATAAAGTAGTATTTTGATCAAATGGATGTGTTGTTCATGAGCTTGATATAGGAGAAACTGTGATCAAAGGCATAAGAACTCCAAATAATTTATACATACTCAAGGGAGGAATCTAAGCAAAAAGGATGAACATTGGCTATGGCACAGAAGATTGGGGCATCTAAGCTTCCCTCAAATAAGGAAAGCATGCAAATTCCAGGGTGCTTGTGATCTTCTTGATATCAGCATTCTAGAAAATACAATATGCAAATCATGTCAATTTGGTAACCAAACTATAGCACATTTCCCTGAGAAGGAAGGATCAGCTAGTGAGCCTCTTGAAATTGTTCATACTAATTTATGTGGTCCATCAAGGAAAAAGTCACCTCGTGGAGAACAATACTTTATATTGTTCATTGATGATTTTTCCAGAATGTGTTGGATAGGACTTCTAAAGCATAAAGATGAAGCATTTGAAAAGTTCAAAGCCTTGAAAGCTTTCGTTGAAAATGAATCAGATTGGAAAATCAAATGCCTCAGATCTGATCGAGGAGGGGAATTTACCTCGGATGAATTCTTCAACTTTTGTGAATAACATGGAATAAAAAGAGAATTCTCCACTGCAAGGACTCCTCAGCAAAATGGAGTGGTAGAAAGGATGAAAAAAATTGTACAACAAATGGCTCATGCCATGCTCGATGAGTCTAGAACTCCTGCAACCTTATGGGGTGAAGCTACATTTGTTGCCATCACTATCCTCAAAAAAGTAAACGTTTGGGTAAACAACACTCAAACTCCACATGAAATTTGGTATGGTAAGACTCCTACTGTAAAATACTTCAAAGTTTTTGGAAGCAAATGTTACATCAAAAGGACTGATGAAAAACTTGGCAAGTTTGAACCTAGAGCAGATGAAAGCATTCTCCTTGGTTACTCTTCCTGAAGTAAGGGATATAAGTGTTATAATAAAATATTTGGAAAAATTATTGAAAGTATTGATGTTGTAGTTGATGAAGCAAGCGAAAATCCAAAGCAAGTAAAAACCGAAGAGTGTGAAGAAGATGAGGATTATCCTTCCATATCAAATCAGACTAATTCTGAAGAAGAAGAAACCAATGAAGCACCAGAAGAACAGATAATGCCAGAAGAAAAGACTCCATCAAGGTATGTTTAGGAAAATCATCTAGAGACTAAAATTTTGGGACAAAAAGAGGCAGGTGTGCAAACAAGAAGAACTATTACAGAAGCTTCAAGCTATCTAGCATTGCTTTCCTCCACCGAACCTCAAAATGTAAATGAATCATGCAAAGATGAATGTTGGGTCAAGGCCATGAATGAAGAACTTGAGCAAATTGAAAAGAATAATACTTGGGAATTAGTTCCTAGAACTCATGATAAGAATATCATAGGAACTAAATGGATATTCAAAAACAAGCTGAATGAAAATGGAGAAGTTATTAGAAACAAGGCCAACTTGTTTGTAAAGGATATGCTCAACAAGAAGGAATAGATTTTGGAGAAACTTTTGCACCTGTTGCTAGACTTGAAGCTATAAGAATGTTCCTTGCTCTTTCTAGTTTTCAGAAATTCGAAGTATACCAAATGGATGTAAAATATTCTTTTCTTAATGGAGACTTAGAGGAAGAAGTCTATATTGAGAAACCAGACAGGTTCATTCTTGGAAATGATGCAAAACTTGTATGCAGACTCAAAAAATCTCTCTATGGTCTAAAACAAGCTCCAAGGGCCTGGTATTACCATCTTGACAAATATCTCCATCAACAAGGTTTTTCAAAAGGGTCAGCTGATAGCAATCTATATACGAATATTGACAATAATAAATTGCTAATACTTGTTGTCTATGTTGATGATATCATTTTTGGTATCAATGAAGAAGCCACGAGTTAGAATTTTGCTTCTGTAATGCAGCAAGAATTTGAAATGTCCCTGCTTGGTGAGCTTACATATTTTCTTGGTCTACAAGTTCAATGACATAAAGATGGTATTTTTTTGTCACAAACCAAATATCTCGAACAGATCTTGAAAAAGTATGGCATGGAAGATTCTAAACTAGTATGTACCCCAATGGTAATAGGATGCAGTCTTAGCTCAAATGGTGAATCAGTGGTAGTACATCAACCAACTTACAGATCCATGATTGGTAGTCTGCTTTATCTAACAGGTACCCGAATGGACATCATGCATGCAGTAGGAATAGTTGGAATATTCCAATCAAATCCAAAGGAATCACACCTTCAAGTAGTCAAAAGTATTTTCAAATATCTTCAAGGTACACAGAATTTTTGGTTTATGGTATCCTAGAGATATAGATCTTACACTTCATGCATATACAAATGCAGATTGGGCAAGAAGCGTTGATGACAGAAAAAGCACTAGTGGTGGTGCATTCTGTATGGGTTCCAGATTAGTGTCTTGGTTCAGCAAGAAACAAAGTTCAATTGCATTATCTACAACTGAAGCAGAATATGTGGCTTTTGCATCTTGCTACACACAACTCCTTTGGATGATGCAAACATTGCAAGACATTCAGATCACATATACTCCACCCATTTCCATTCTATGTGATAATACAAGTGCCATTAGTATTTCAAAAAATCTAGTCATGCATTCCAAGACCAAGCAGATACCCATCAAATATCATTTTTTACATGAACAAGTGCTTGAACAAAAGGTCAAATTGGAGTATGTTCCCTCCAAAGAACAGGTTGCTGATATATTCACCAAACCATTGCCCAGAGAGACATTTGAATATCTCATACAGAAGCTAGGAGTAGTTGATGCATCATCCTGCTATTAAAACTTATCTGTTTCAAAGAAAAGTGGTTATACGCAAGTTTCAGAAAATGTAGTTGCATACATATGCTGGTTTCTGTGGTTACAGTCGCGTATACGTTGATTTGAAGAAAAGCAGTGGGCCAGACTCAGGATGAAAGGAGTCTGATATGGGTCTGACAGTGATCATCTAGCATATGTTCAGGGGGAGCATATACTTCTAATAATGCATTGTTAGCATTATCTTAGAAGATCTTGGTACGAATTCACACAGTTGTTTCTGATTCAGGTGGAATAGGTTCAGGGGGAGAACATGGTTGCTGGTCTGGATGCTGATTGACAGATGATTCTATTTGTTGATGACTATCATGGTCTTGTTTCAGATATTTGGTCTTTGTTATATATGTCATGTATATCTTTTAATGTAAAGGTCATGAAACGACCTATTTTTTTACCCCACTATGCATGGGATGGATGATGTAATGTTCTTGTTTTGACATGTATAAACAATTGGTATATCCCCACTTGGTTGGGAGATGGATGTATGTATGAGTCATTGGTGATAGGAAGGTAATTTATGATGTATGCATAGAGTCATGTTCTTCTTTTAGAACATCTTTTTTCCAACCTTGCTTATATTCAGGGGGAGCATGGAGCTCAATCAGCACACTTTAGAATATCAGAGAATTCAGCATGAACTCAGGGGGAGCATAACCCTTTGCCCTTGATGACAAAGGGGGAGAGTGACTTGGGGTTGCCATCAAGTCCAAAGGGGGAGATTGTTGGCATTATGACACAGATTTGGCACTATGAGACAAGTGTTGTCCTTGATGGAAACTCACTCAGATGACAAATCACAGTTCAGACTTATAGAATGAAGAAAGAGAGGTACACGCAGGTTCCCTATTGACTAAGCCATGTGTACACGTAGGTTAGCAGACTAAAAGGTGCGTATAACGTACACACGCACTTTCACAGAAGGAAAGGCATGTACATGTTGGAAAACTAAGTCTTGGTCCGTGGTATTTGGTCCATGGTATTGGTCCAAGGTATCTGGTTTGAAGTGTTGACCCCAGGTATTTGGTCCAAGGTATTGGTCCTAAGTGGTTTTTGGTCCATGGTATTAAGAAATGCCTAAGACTATAAAAGGAGGAGAAGATCATTAGGCAAAGGCACTCAAGCATTGAATATCTGATGAAGAGCAAGATCTAATATACAAGTTATTGGGTAATGGTGTATAGCTAGATTTGAACTGAGGATGAACCTTAGCACTTGATGAAGGATAAAATCTAATGATGGGTCAAGATCTTAAGGCTTGAAGTGAAGTATCTTTATATGGCTTTGATCATTTATTTGAATAACTGGCGCATGTTGTAGTTTGTAAATATGATGATCTGGGTATAACTAAAGTATGGAATTGTTGTAAAGTTTAAATCATCATTTACAGATATATACACATGTTCACTTTAGAAAAGGCGCATATACACTCTGGTTCTGCATATCAAAACAGCGTATACATCTTAAATTTGATTTGCATATCTGTACGTAGGTTCGCCTTGAGAAAATAACATATACACACAGGTTCGACACATTGAAGTAACGTATATCTCATAAAATATGTTTTAGCTGCTTCTGTTTGCTGTTGCAGTGTTCTGGGTTCTGGCTTGGGTTCTGGTTACTATATTCTGGTTAAAACATTTTGAAAGTTCTGATTGAAGGGTTGTCAAAGTGATTGATTGATTCAATTGTGATTGGTGCAAAAGGAGATTGGTTGATACAGATATATTTGGTGATTGAATGATGCTATTGATGGATCCAGTCTGAAAATTTATGAAATGTGGTCCCTGGAAGAAAAGAGAAGGTTGGAGCCTTTTGTAGGCTGGCACCTACATACTAGTAAACATATCAGCTAGTACAAGAGCTAGGGAGTTGTAGCTCCCTTCCAGGAGAAGCTGGAGAATGAGAGAAGGTTGTAGCCTTCTGCAGGTAGAAGCCTGCGTACTGGTATGAAACTGCACGAGTACAAAAATTGTAAAAAGAAGTTTCTAATTTAAAAAGAAGATAGAGACGATTGCAGCAGGTGGTTTTCACCGACATTGGGTTTCCACCTTATATCTTGTGTTCTTATGTGTGATTGTTTGTTCTGTTTTTATTGCACCTAGTTACTGTTTATATGGTTTTCATGCACTAATTAAAGATCAATATGTTGGGTGTGGAGCCTGATTATCTTCTATATTCAAAAGTACCACCACATTGGACCCCAGTTCAAAATGGGGGCAGCAACGCTGCCCGTAAAATATTCACTGCAGGGGGGTCTAGGGGGGGCGGCTGAGACCTTTGGGAGCCCCCCCCCTGGTGGGGGGTTTCGGGGGGCAGCGCCCCCGAAGCTAAAAACAGTTGTAAAATTGCCTTGTAAAAGTATAGTAATTTCTAGTCAATCTGGGCCGTTCATTAGGCGGATGATCTGACGGTAGAATTTATGTTTAGTTTAGGGTTTTTTGCCCTAGAAGGCAAACCCCTCTCTTTGTATGAGGGCATTGTATTTGAGGCTGTGAGATAGACGTGTATTCAGTGTGAGAGAGAAACAGAGAGGTGAGACTGTGAGAGAAGACAGAGGATATTACAACGGATTTGCTGTAGGTTGTGTCTCTTCATTTTGCTGGATAATAGAAAGGAAGGACTGGCTGTTCCGGGTGGACGTAGCCCATACTGGGTGAACCACGTATATCTGTGTCTCTCTTGTTTTGTGCGTATTCTGTGTTTATATTTCGGCATTATTTCATGTGTTCCATTGCTCCGTAATATATAATTTTCTAACACTTACACTAGGTTGTTCAAATAATTTTGTGATTTTTTTTCTTGGTCTTATTCTAAGATGCTCGGAAATGATCTTGCCATTGTTGAACATCACATTGACACATGGCCCGATGTCATTCCTATCCTCCAAAAGCAAAGGCCTATCCATCCTTCCAAGCATGATGTTATCAAAGCTGAAATAAATAATCTCAAGCAAACTGGATTCATTTATCGAGTAGAATACACCACATGGGTCTCCAACCTAATTCATGTTCTAAAGAAACAAGGAAGCATTCATGTCTACACATACTTTCATGATCTGAACAAATCTTGTCCCAAAGAAAACTTCCCTGCACCTTTCATTGACCAAATCACTGTTGTGTGTGTGGGACATGAGGTCCTTTCCTTTATGGATGGATTCTTAAGGTACAACCAAATATGTATCATCTTTTCCAATCAACTTAAACCTGCCTTTACTAGTCCGTGAGAAACTTTTTCTTATAGGGTTATGCCTTTTGGTTTGAAGAACATTGGGGCCACTTTTCAACATTCCATGTCTTATTATTTTCATGACCCGGATCACATTATTCTTGCGTATCTTGAGAATATCACAACTCATTCCAAACTTTGGTCACAACATCTTAATGATTTGCGCACCATGTTCATTTAATGTCGCAAGTATAACATTTACCTCAATCCCCTTGAGTGTGTCTTTTTCATTCCTGTAGTCGGCTTTTTGGCTTCATTGTGTCCAAAGCCAGGATCACCATCCACTTTGTTGGGGCCTTTGTTTTTGAGAAATTAGGATGTTTTGTAGAGGAAGAAGCTAGTGGCAAGTGGTGGAAATGCTCGTTGGGAAGCTACGGAACTAACAACCAAGGAAATATAATAGACTAGTGGAAGACTAGCAGTTGTAGAGGGGTGGCAGGAAGTAGCAGATACATTCGAGCAGGAAAAGAGAAAGGGAAACCGAGGAATGAAGATAATTGAGCAGGGGAGAAGGAACTAACAATTCATGCAAGGAAAGGGAAGAAGAAGATAAAAGGCAGAAAGTAGAACCGAGAAGAGGTTATTGTTGTTCATACCATAGGTCCTTGTTGCAGATTTTCTTGGAGATTTTATCCTTCCCGTGTTGCGGAGCTATGAGAACAACTTTGTGAATTTCTTTATATAAGTTTATATTCTGTCTATTAGAGTTCTAACGTAGAGGAACAGGTCGTGAGCCTTGGGTAATGTACTTACCTTTATGTTAATGAAGAAGATTGTTATGGGATCATAACATATCCACTATGTGTTATTTCAGTTATTAAAAAAATCATGTATGCACATGATTAGGTAGTCTCTCTGTTACAGTATGTATAGACTATTGTGATATGATTTCTTTGAAGAATAAGCTAATGTTCCCTGTTCCCTATTCTTTGATATGGTTTTCCTTGATACTGAATTCCAACCCTCATTTACCTAAGGTTTTGGCACGCCTCAGGTGAGACTCCTTACTCTTCCTAGGTATGGTGAAAATGTCAACGTTGTCTTAGAATACAACGAAGCCTTATTGGCCCCTACACCTGAACTCGGGGTCTTAACCCTGTCACTATTTCTATGCCAAAAATGGTTCTCTTATCAGGACCTAAAATTCAAAAAGAGGGTTTGGAATATGGTATCGAGGATCTTTAAGAAAGAACTGTGAAATTGGTGGGATGAGAAAGTGGACCAGTTTGTTTCTCAGCAAGCTCAAATCTATCGCTAAATTGTTGCGAAACTGAAGGACGAGATTTCATAACCAGAGAGTGATTAGTACGAGATCTTTTGGTACAAATTTCTATAAGAAATTTACAATTGGTTGCAGAGATTGCAGGTGAAAGGTAGGTCCAGTGGAAAAAAACCATATCACCACAACTGGACTAAATCAGATATCATTGCACTACATCGTCTTGACATAGATATGATGAGAGAAATATATTTTTGGGTACAAATAACATTGGAAGGGTTTATTATCAAATTTGCAATAGAAAGCCATCATTCCTTTTCAAAGGTTGAAGCTGTGTTCTGATCAGGGTTGTGAGGGAAGCTGCTAAAAGAAGTAACCCTTTGGATCAAGTTCTTAATGGTGGAAGAGGGCTTGCTAGTGTTCCAAAGTCTAAGCATGGTAGTGTAAACACCTAGTACTGGGGCAAGGACCTAAATGGAGGGATGCTACCGAGGGGGGGACTATGAATTAGAAGGATGGACGCAAATGACTCCCAAAAGGCCAAGGATATAAGAGCGCAAATGAGAACATGGATAATGAAGAAATGGTAGGAGAGGGCCATACAGATGATTAAAAGGAAACAAAAGGGATTGCACCAAGCAGGAGCAGTGTCGAGAAATCTAGAATAAAGGGACAGGATGGAAGGAAGCTCAGTGGGAGGGGTAGAGATGGCCGCAACAGTCCTGGGTCCGGAAGGTGATAGGGATCCACCGTCACTAATGGAGAGGGAGATGTTTGATCTGAAATGAGGGTTTAACATCTTGTTATACTTACAAGAACCTCCCACTCCAAAGCTTAAAAAAATATGATCTAGATTATGTTGACAATTGCGGAGTTAAGTACATGAAATAGGTGTATGTCTTTGTTTTAACTGCTTAAGTGCTTATTTGTTCATGCTGATATTAAACACATATAATAGTAAATGCAACAATAAAACAACCACAAATAACAGCAATATAATCTAGGAGTTCACCCTAATATCATGGGTTATGCCTCCTTGAGTTCTTGTCAACTTGACTTGGTTCTTTGGGATTATGGTAAAGCTTCTTTTACAGGTTCCACGCTTAACTCTAACGTTTCTAAATTGAACCAATGGGCTTAGAATACCATGTATATCCCTAGCTGTCCTCACTTTGCAAACATATTTAAGCTTCCTTGGACTTGTTACTTCAATCAGTGCACTAAGCTGACTTGAGCTTCTGGATGGCATTGACTCCCTCAGAATTCTTCAATTGTCTCTGGAACTTCTTCTTCTGTCTCCAGCAACATATCAGACACCTACAATAGACTGATCATTTGATCATTTGTTGCCTAAAACTTCCTTGTAGCTTCTTGGCCCTTAGAAGTCATCAAATGCTTCTACAAAATCCCTGCATTGTATTCAGAAATCTCATTACAGTCAGAATTGACTGTTGGATCACTGAGAATGAGCTCTAGTAGCTCCTGCAACTGCCTCCAACCTCTAGTGGCTCTGAACTCCAAAATCAATATTCTTGGATGGAATTCTCCATGAATATGACTTCTTCAGCTTATATGGATCATTCCAACAAATTCAAAAGGCTCTATTTAGTCTATCGAGCCTCTTATTTCACTCTCTCTGAGTTTCTCTAACTCTCGGGGTTTGCCTCTGTCTCTTGGGCTTTCTCTAGCTCCCTACGTAAAACTACTCCGTGAGTGCCTTTATGTGGTATCTCCACCAATATTAGCAATCGCACTTGACTTCAACTAAACTTAGCAGATCCGCTAAATTTTAGCCACTCCGCCAGGCTAACTGTCAGAGGTAACCATTGTTGTAACCGTTGGGCACATTCATGAAGGATAATTCCTTATTGTGTGTAAATCGGGCGGTTAGGGATAATTCTCCATAGATATTTCGATTGGGTTAACTCTCAATCGTCGATCTATCCCCGTCCATCCAATGGTTATCACGTTGTTTGTTGGCCAACTTTCCTGGATGATCTCCGTCATTGATGTGACCCCGCTCAATCCAATGAACATCATGCAATCTCGTGTAGATTTCATGCACGAATGATATCTAACCAAAGGCAGGCGAAAAAATTAGTTTTTCTCTACTACGTGTTGACCACTGAGTGGAATCGCGTGCTTTTGGAAGATTACCACTTCCAGCCTTTCACCCGTGCGATATACTGTTTACCACTTAGCTGAATATTGCCCACGTGCTGAATTCAGGATTTTAAAGAAAAGGTGCTTTATAATTTTTTTGCGCTTAACAAATTTTTCAGCGCTTAAGGCTAATATTAACCTTTTAACCTCTTAACCTTTGTTCTTGACTGTGGTTAAGGTTCTGGATCAACTTCTGATCACTCCTCCCCATTAAGAATCTTTTGGACCCCAAAATACTGATATACTGATTGACATAGTAGATGAGAGTACAACACCCTCTTCTTTCAGCCTCCATATGCTTGCCTTGCATGGCTTGTGCCTCTAAACCATAACTTGAAGGTAGTCAATGCTTTCCTTCCTGGATGCACTTTCCCTCCTGTTAAGAACTGTCTTCCCTGAATTAATTCAGAACTTCTGTTGAGAATGTTACAGAAGGTAGTTGAACATCTCTTCCTTGTTCATTGATCTAGGGTGGCTCAAACAAATGTGAGATTACCTCTTCTTAACAGAAATTTACATTTGTACCAATTACAGTATGTTTTACTAACATTTTTTTCAAAAACAACATAAAATCTTGCTCCATCAAAGAAACATACTTCACATCATGTGAATCATCATCATGTCTTCACATATTTATATACAAATGATCAACTGAATAACAAGTCAACAAAAAAAAAACATGCCTTTACAAACAATTGACCCTTCAAGTCAAGCATGTACAAAAGGAACTTAGGGATTCTTTTTCAAAGATGAAACACTTCATCCTTATCTCCCTTTTACAATCTTGGATACCAAATCAACTTTTCCAAGTCAACATGATGTTACATGCATGTTTTAAAACAAAGAAATCAACCATCAAGTCAATTACACATACATGTTCAAATACAAGGAAATCATCAACATCCCTGTGTTCATACATAACATTCTCATGCATGTATTCCACCCTTCAACTTTCTCTTAAGCACACTGTACTTACAAATCTGAGATGAATATAAATTTTCTGCAATAAACTGAGTCTCATACTCAACTTTTCCATTCACCTTTTTGGTAAAACCCCGCAACTTGCATCCTATTAGCAAAGAAATGCATCAAATCAAAAGACATGCAAACTTTAACTAGATAAGAACTCTACCCATTTCTTACTAATCCATATCAAAGGTGCTTCCTTTGTTTTCACATTGACATCAACATGTGAATCATCCTGCAACACATCAATTATGGAAACTTGCTCTCCATTCTTGCCATTTTCTCTTCCCACCTTCAATTTTTGTGGAAGCATTGTTAGATTTAGAGTCCAACACTTTTCAGCAATATGTCATTGCTTATGGTAGTACATGCAACACATCTGCATCTTCTTGACAACATGATTTTCCTTGTCCAGTGGACCTTTGGCTTCTTGCCTCCTTTCCTTCAAAACTTTCTTGTATGTGGCCACTCTCTTCCAACATCTAGAAACACTATGGTTATCCAAATCACAAAAGGAACATACAATTCTTTTCCAATGCTTATGTGGAAATTTACCATGATTTACATGATCAAAGGAAATATGGTTGAAATAAAATTTATACCTTTCTCTTTCACCTTTATTACCTTCATGAGGAGGTGAAACGAATGAATAATTGGCTCCCTTTGGAACACCCACAATCTCTTCAATGGTTTTATAGCTTTCACAACTCTCTGGTTCAAGTGCATGCTTATGAACACCTTCTTCTTGCAAAGTATGTTTCAAACTATTGCATTCCCCAAGAATACAATATTTACACTCTTGAGGTAGAAGACCTGAAATGAAACTCCTTCTAGGAATTGTTTCAATTGCCTTCATGGCTGCTTTGGAACTTTCTCCATAAGATTGTCCATAGCCAAGACCCAGATACTTAGGCCTTTCCTCAACCATTATTAGCTCAACTATGCCCTGTGCATGTTTGCCCAATCCTTTTCCTTCATAGCCCATTTGTGACATCAACTTGGACCATATGCCTCTTGTATGTTTTTCAAAAGAACCAACATAAATATTCTTAGAGGAAATTGAAGAAAAACTAGAATTGTTTACCTCTTCTTCAAGCTGATACTTGACTAAGGCTTCTTTAGCAACAAGGAGCTGTGTCTCCAACTCATACATCCTTTCTAGGTTCATATTTTCAATATGAAGTTGGCTCTCCACTTCCTGCAATCTGTCAGAAAGCAACTGCTTCTCTTCCTTCATGGAATTCAATTGCTCTCGAAGTTTGGTGCTCTTCCCTTCACCCTCATACATTTCTCTCACCATATTCATGATGATGAACAAGTCTTGCTTCATGTCTTCATCAATGAATCTTGTGAAGGAGAACTCACTTGTAGAATTTGTCATTATCGAAATGAACAAAAGAACTTCAACAAAATTCAAAAAGAGCTTATTTAAGAATCCTTTAGCAAACAAACCTTCTTGTGTTTCAAGGATTTCCTTGAGGTCCTTGGGGTAAGGAGAATTCCTTCAACCCTTCTTCCTTCTTGTCTTTCCTGGACTTAGCTATCAGTAGCTTTCCCTCCACCTTTGCAAACTTAAACAATAGTCAATTTACAAATAATCAAATAGTCAAATCCTTTGTACTTTTTAAACACCTTTCAAGTCAAACAAGCAATCTATTGCTCTGTTAATCAAGCAACTATGCTCTGTCAATCAAGCAGCTATTATTTGTCAATCAAGAAGCTAGCTCTGATACCACCTAATCTGAAATGAGGGTTTAACATATTGTTATACTTACGAGAACCTCCCACTCCAAAGCTTAACAAAAATATGATCTAGCTTATGTTAACAATTGCGGAATTAAGTACTTGAAATAGGTGTATGTCTTTGTTTTAACTGTTTAAGTGCTTATTTGTTCATGCTGATATTAAACACATGTAATAGTAAATGTAGCAACAAAACAACCACACATAACATCAATATAATCTAGGATTTCATCCTAATAGCACGGGCTATGTCTCCTTGAGCTCTTGTCAACTTGACTTGGCTCTTTGGGATTATGGTAGAGATTCTTTTACAAGTTCCATACTTAACTCCAAGGTTTCTGAACTGAACCAATGGGCTTAGAATACCATCTATATCCCTAGTTCTCCTCACTCTGCAAACAAATTTAAGCTTCCTTGGACTTGATTCCTTCAATCAGTGCACTGAGATAACTTGAGCTTCTAGATGGCACTAACTCCCTTAGAATTCTTCAACTGTCTCTGGAAATTCTTCTTCTGTCTCCAACAACATATCAGACACCTACAACAGATGATCATTTGATCATTTGCTTCTTGAAAATTCCCTATAGCTTCTTGGCCCTTAAAAGTCTTCAGATGCTTCTACAAATCCCTGCATTATATTCAAAAATCTCATTAGAGTCAGAATTGATTGTTGGATCACTAAGAATGAGCTCTGGTAGCTCCTGCAATTGCCTCCAACCTCTCATGGCTCTAAACTCTATAATCAATCTTCTTGTATGGAATTCTCCATGAAGATGACTTCTTTTTCTTCTATGGATCATCCCATCAGCTTCAGAAGGCTCTATTTAGTCTAGCGAGCCTCTTGTTTCACTCTCTTTGAGTTTCTCTAACTCTCGGGATCTGCCTCTATCTCTCAGGCTTTCTTTGGCTCCCTACGTAAAAATACTTTGTGAGTGCCTTTATGTGGTATCTCCACCAATATTAGCAATTGCACCTGAATTCAACTAAACTTATCACATCCACTAAACTGTAGCCACTACGCTAGGATAATTGTTCGAGGTAACTGTTGTTGTAATCGTTGGGCGCATTAATGAAGGATAAGTCCTTATTGCATGCATATCTAATGATTAGGGATAATACTCCATAGAGCTTTCGATCAGGTTAACTCCCAACCGTCAATATAACCCCGTCCATCCAACGGCTGTTGCGTTGTCCACTGGCCAACTTGTTCGGACGATCTCCACTGTTGTTTTGACCCCGCTCAATCCAACGAACATCGCACAATCTCATGCAGATTTCATGCACGAATGATATCTAACTGAAGGCGCATGAGAAAAGTAGTTTTGTTCTACTATGTGTCGACCACTGAGTGGAATCACCTGCTTTTGGAAGATTACTGCTTCCAGCCTTTCACCCGCACGATATACCGTTTACCGCTTGGCCGAATACTACCCACGTGCTAAATTCATAATTTTAAAGAAAAGGAACTTAATAAAGGTTTTAACGCTTAACAAAGGTTTTAGCGCTTAAGGCCAATATTAACCTTTTAACCTCTTAACCTTTGTTCTTTACCTTTGTTCTTGACTATGGTTGAGGTTCTAGATCAATTTCTATTCAATGTTGGATGGAAACGACCACATAGGCTTAGATGAAAGCCTAGAGCATGACATGAATTTTGTTATACAGAGATAGTTTGTTGAAGATGATGCATCTAAAAGAATCAATGATCTACCTCCCTAAATCTTAGGTAGTGTCTCTGATGAGCCTAGGTATTGGA
The DNA here is from genome assembly GCA_000404065.3 of Pinus taeda. Taxonomy (NCBI): domain Eukaryota; kingdom Viridiplantae; phylum Streptophyta; class Pinopsida; order Pinales; family Pinaceae; genus Pinus; species Pinus taeda. The sequence continues at coordinate 273,448 of APFE030727705.1, read as the reverse complement.
ACAATAATTATGCAACTCCCAGGGCTACCAACTTTACTTATCAACCCAGGGTTCGTACAAACTTGGAGGTGACAGTGCTATATGCACAAGTAGAAGTGAAGGTCCTACCTGTTGTCACTGTTTGTCTGGCAAGAGACCCTAGGGGTTCCAAGCCAAACTTCTATAGAGTTAGAAGAAGCTTAATTCTTTGATGGAAGGGGAGCAAACTTATTCTAAGAGAGAGCTACTCTACTGTAGTAATGAAGAAAACAACATGAAATGTTAAACTTACACCATAACCTAGCTAACCAATTAAATAGCTATGCTAAGCAGAATTGCTAAATCAACACTAACCTAATGCTAATTATCTAAGTTGTAGAAGTAAAGAGCATAAAAACTAGACTAAGGTGTAACAAAGAAACTTAGGCTAAATCATATTTCAAGTGGAGAAAGCAATTGGAGGTCGAAATCAGTGAAAGGAGGATGTGAGGGAGGAACAGTTCATAAGAACCATTGGATTAGTCGGGTGAAAGGAAAATGAACGACAAACATTAGATCGCAGGAGGTTACATAGATAGATGGGTGAATAGGGTTAACTAATAGGATGAACGGTGGAGATTATATCGTGGCAGTTGAGTAAATAGATGAATGAACAGGGTTAACCAGAGATGGACGATTGAGATTATATAGTGGAGGCTAAGTCAAGAGATGGACAGACATGATTAATTGGCAGATGGACGATGCAGATTAGATTGCGGGCAAAATAAACGTGTGGAAATGACAAAGCAGGTTTAGAGGGCGATAAGCTGTTTATCGCATGCCCTCAAAGCTGTAAGTGGTTTTCTAAAATTTTGCGTGATTAGCCTAATTGGGTGACATGTATCACGGAGAAACCACTCTCATCGCATGCCCTCAGGCAGATAACGATCAGACAGAAATCCACGCGATATCGTGCGATAGCCGTTGGATCTGGTGAGGTAGTTCAACGATGGAGATTTGGCCCAACTAGTTGGCGAGCGGGTGAGTGATAGCCATCGGATTTGACGAGGAAGATCGACAGTGGGGATTTAAAGTGCAAAAAGTCAGCGTTAAAAGTGAATCGAGCAGTGATTGGAAAGGTTTGTTGGTGATCAAACGACAAGTAAGCGATATAGGAGGAATGCGCTGGACGTGGTTTCAAATGAAAATGACAGAGAAAACCAGTGTGGGTGAACAAATAACTGCATTAAACAGTGAACTCCATAGCCCATGCGAGAACTAGAGACTGTGTTTTTGGGGTTGCTGGAGGGTCCCTTCCTCAAGTCATGGTCACAGAGGGAGGAGATGCAGCCGAGACACTTGCGCACAACCTGACAATCATCTTTTTCCTTTAACTAACATGTGAACTAAAATAAGGCATAAATGAAAGTAAACTGAAGCACAACACAGATGAGCAGAACCAGAAAGCTACTTCAGCAAATAACCAATGAAAAACCATGAATCTATTTACGAAAATGAACAAGTAAACTAGAAAGCTATTTAAGCAGGTAAACAAAACCAGGAATCTACTTAAACAAATGAACAAAACATAACTCTATGCTAGCATAAATGTACAGTAAAGAGGAGCTGTGGCTGCTTGGGTTAGGCCCTAACCTAAGAGCTTCAGTCCTCGATGTTAACTTAGAGCTGGCTTAAACATAACTGATTCTTATTGTAGAAACCATGGATTATAGAGAAAACTGTCACAAGTCTTTGCAACTTAGAAATAAAACAAGGTTTTTACAAATGAAGTCTGAATCCTACTGAGGTCCTCAACATCTCTATTTATACATTTGAAGTCTCTGATGACTTCCTTCCCATTAGGGAGGCTTGGCCTCTAACTCAAGAAAAATTGGTTTGTGTCACTTTCACTTGCTCGACTGTCTTTTAATCTTCAACGTGATGGTTTTATGCACTTCGAACTGATGGTGGAATATTCGAATGGAGGGGTAGTAAATGAGGAGGCTTTACCTCTATAGTTACTCTCCCTTGTCCCATTCGAGTATTTACCAAGGTCTTTGCCATAAGTCCTATTCGAGTATTTACCAAGGTCTTTGCCATAATTATTTGCTTTTATCCTTTCTACCCACATTTTCCTTGCTTTTATCCTTTATTCCTACATTTCATGCATATTAGACCACAAAGCCAAATATCCAAATCTAACTCATTTCATAAACAAAATATAATCAAAAGTATGCAATAAGTTGTGAGAATAGTTGGTTTGACTAAGCTAGGAGGTGAATTAAGGCCAATTAATGCCTAGATAATTATTTAATAATGAGGCTCATCATCACCCCCCATTGAAAGTGTTTCTCATCCTCTGAGAAACTTAGTCAACGTCCATGTCCTTCATGGCTCTGGTAGCCTCTCTGACATCCCATTCTTTTGCTGTGGTCGCTTCTTCTTGTTTATAGAAGCCTGCTTTCCTTTCTACTTTTTCCCACCACATCTTTTCTTCTTCTTTTGTTCTCCCTTCTAACATCCCTAGGAGTAGTGGTGGATTGAGTTTTAGGCCTATCCAATTGACCTTCAACCTTTGCATTGATTGCTTATAAATAGGTGTTCTGTTGAGTGCCTCTCTCAACCTTTGAGGGGAGTGATATTCTTTAATATTCAAGCTATGTGGCAGTGTTTCATCTCCTTTAGTAGGCATGTATATTATCATCTCTTAGGAGCCTAAACATATCCTCAAAATGTGAAATTGCTTCCTCTTGGGCAACAAGCTATCTAAGTGCTAGCTGGGGATTATTTACAATTAGATTATGGGTGTTGATTAGGGCCATGGAATTTGATTGTTCAACTCTGATGAAAAGAGGTTCATTTTGCTCTCAGGACAATATTCTTTTCATCTCTACAGCCCTTGACTTCTCATGGTTCATTGATTATGCCAAAACCATTAATTATAGATCTCCTACCTCTGAATTAGGATCCCAAATATTCATGTCTGTGAGGGCCATGTTATGTAAGTAAAACTCAGCCATTTTGGCCCCATCCTTTAGTGCACTTTGATCACAAAGATCAATAAACTGTCTGCAATCCTAAAATGGCATGTTGCTCCTTTGTGCTAGTGTTTTAATCTAAAATTGCAGCCATTTTTCTCTGAGGTAAAGAGCATAGGATTTAGCTGGCATCCTACATTGGATGGAATCCAAGGAGAGGTTGGCCATATATTCTAGTTGGTCTTTCTTTTCCTGTAGTTGTCCTCTTTGTTTTTCTTATCTTCTTCCTTTTGCTGTTCTTTTGCATCTCCATCAGTGTCTTCTTCTGTTTCAACATCCTTCTCCTTGTGTTTTAGCATGTTCCTCTGTATTAGTTTCTTCTTTATTCATCTCATCCCATCTAGCTCTGTATATTCTTCTTGTTTTGCCTCCTCCTCACTGTCAGAAGAAATAACATCATAGATGAGGGTTTTGATCTCATCCTCTACTGGTAAGTCTCTGAAGACTGACCATTTTATAGGGATCATGAGGTTTTAGAGGGCATCTTCAATGAGGATACTAATCAACCCATGGTGAACTAACTGCTGGGAATTTTCTTCCTTTACTTTGCTGCTGGAGTCTATGAGTGATTGCATCAAGAAATAGGGTATGTTGAGTCTTTGGTGCATTGGTGTTTCTACCCCAAATCTTAGTTCTTCGAGCATTCTCAAATGGTTGCCATAACAATACTATATCTATGGACTCTTGCATTATCTTTTGCCTTCTTAAAGAATTTTCTTTTTTCCACCTTTTCGCTTATAAACCATCTAACTCTTAACCTTTACAACTTTTGACCAAATGATGAATATGAGTGAGTGAGTGGGATACTTACCTGTGGTCTTGACACCATGCTCAGTTGTCAAAGATCAGAGGTGCTGCTGATGGTTATTCTTCTTCCTCCTCTGCTGCCCGCTGATGGTTTATTTGCAGGTGTTTGTGACTGAAGATTTGATGTTGTTGCTGCTATTGTGGAGCTCTTGGATCTGATGCTGCTGCGGTGCTCTTGGATCTGATGCTGCCGCTACTGTGGAACTCTTGGATTTGATCTTGCTGCTATTGTGGAGCTCTTGGATTTGATGTTGCTGCTGCTGTGGAGCTCTTGGATTACCACTTGGTAATGTTTGGTGTCTCCCTTAGAATTTCTTGATCATGTTACTGGTTGGTGCTGTGAGGATGCTATAATGAGTGGACAGATGGAGTAGGAGTGTATGTGGATGCAGGGATGATGGCAATGGTTGAGGTGATTTTGTTAGAAAGCACAATCTTCCCCTGAATTGAAACAATGAAGTGAAAAACAATAGAATTGATGGAGGGATGCATGGTAAGGAGTGGAGGAGATGAATATATGTGAGGCAGGGTTCCCTATGGATCTTCTCTTTGTTCCTTGCTTGTCTTTTTCACCCACCTACAAATAACAAATATGTTTTTTCTTTTATTATTATATATATATATTTTTAAAGAAACACCTAGGCTACCTCAGAGAGGTTTTCACCCTAGATATCTTCCCTGGGTGCATCAAGGAAGGTTTTCACCTAGGGATATTCTTACTCTTTTTCATTTTTCTCATCCTTGGGCTACCTTATGAGGTTTTCAATGCAAAGATGGGACTCAGGTGCCTCATGGAGGTTTACACTTGAATCCTTATTCTTTTGTTTTTTTCCTTTTTTAGTGACCTGATGAGGGAGGATCTGGAACTTGCTCTACCATCATCACTATCTTATTGATACTGTCAATGAACACTTGTTTTGATAAAGGCCTCTTGTACATTTTCAATATGTGTCCATTAACTAGCAATGGAATGATGACTTCATCAATAGTTCTGATTTTTACTGAACCATTGCCATGGCATATTTCCACCACGTAAGGTCCGAGCCATAGTGTCCTTAGCTTGCCCTTGAAGTATTTAAACCTGGAACCATATAACAATGCCCAGTCTCCTTCTTGAAATTGCTTCTCCTTGATGTGATTGTCATGTCAGTCTTCCTCTGAAGCTGAACTATCTCTATATGTAGGAGGGCTTGCATTCTGAATTCATCCAAGCCATTCAAATGTAACAAGCTTTATTTCTGTGCATGACTGAGATCTAAATCTAGTTTGGCTACCATCCTCAATGTGTTATATTCAAATTCAATGGACAACAAAACCTTTTTACCATAGACTAGCTTATAGGGTGTAAATCCAGTGGTGGTCTTCCATGTTGTATTATAGGCCAGGTGGCCTCAACTAGTCTCTCTGCCCAATCCTTCTTGCTGTTGCTCACTACCTTGGTTAAGATGTTCTCTAGTGCCCTATTGGTCACCTCCAATTTCCCATTAGCTTGTGGATGATAAGGAGTGGAGGTCATATGCTTGATTTTGTGATGGATGAGAAATTATTCAATCATGTTGGAGGTAAACTGGATGCCTTGGTTTATGACTAGCTCTCTAGGGTACCCAAATTTATAGAATATATTCTTCCTTAGGAATGTAACCACCTTCTCTTTTGTTGCTGTCTTAATTTCCTTGGTTTCAACCCACTTAGTCAAATAACCATTGCACACAATGATGTGCTATTTTCACTTTGAAGAAGGATTGGTAGGCCCAATGAGGTCCATGCCCCACTTGTCAAATGGCTTGAAAGTCACTTGAGTTGTAGGGGCATTTCATATCTTGGAGTAGGATATCCCATCCTTTGGCACCGATCACACTGACTAATATACTTTTTTCACACCTTGATGAAGAGTAGGCCAATAATAGCATGCTTGCAACACTTTGAATGTCGTCCTTTTTGCTACAAAGTGACCTCCACAAGGCCCATCATGACAAGTTAGAAGGATGTCAAAGACTTCGTCTTCCCTTACACACCTTCTTAAGATTTGATCTGGGCCAAGTTTGAATAGATTTCCCCCAATCTAGGTGAAGGGGGTGCTCTTTCTGACTATCTTTCTCTTTTATTTGGAGGGAAAGTTTGGTGGGAACTGTGATGATACCAGATAGTTTTCTATATCAGAAAACCATGGGGAGAGAACTGACATAGCAAAAAAATGCTCATTTGGTAACTGGTCATCCACTATTCCTTCTTCACCTGCAAGCAATTTTATTCTAGATAGAAAGTTAGCAACAACATTTTCCTTGCCAGGCTTATCAATAATAATTGGATCAAACTGCTATAATAGAAGCAACCATCTTATGCTTCTAGCATTCACATCTGGTTTTTTCATTAAATATTTGATTGCAACATGATTAGTATGCACAAATGTTTGATAGCTTGTAATGTAATGTCTAAATTTGTTCAATGAATGCACAACAACCAAGAGTTCCTTTTCAATCATAGTATAGTTTAGCTCAGCCTTTGATAAGTTCTTACTGATAAAATAGACGGCATAGGAAAATTTCTCCTCTTCCTGACCTAAGCTGCTCCTATGGCTTTGTGTGAGGCATTAACATGAATATGAAAAGGGAGGGCCCAGTTTAGGCCTCTAAGGATTGGTGCAGTGGTTAACTTACCCTTTAGAATGTCTAAGGCCTCTTGACAACTCTTTGACCATATAAACTCAGAATCTTTGGCCAACAATCCAAACAAAGGAGAAGCCAACTTTCTGAAGTCCTTTATGAATCTTCGATAGTATCCATCCAACCCTAAGAAACTTCTGAAATCTCTCTGCTTTTGTGGAGGTGGGACCCTTTGGATGATTTCTATTTTGTTTGGGTCCACTTGCAGTCCTTGCTGGGATATTGAATGACTTAGCATAGTCCCTTCAGTCATTAAGAATTCACACTTCTCTAGACTGAGAGACATATTCATTTCAATGCATTTGTGTAATACTTTGCTTAGGTTAGTTAGGGCTTCTTGGAAATCACAACCATAAGGTGTAAAGTCATCCATATAGATTTCTACTGCATCATGTACTAATCTAGCAAAAATACTCAAGATTGCTCTCTGGAAAGTGGCAAGAGCATTGCATAGGTCAAAATGAAGGACCCTATAGGAAAAAGTACCCTAAGGACAGGTGAATGTCATCTTATCCTGGTCTTTTGGGCAGATTTGGATTTGGTTATACCCACTGAATCCATCTAGGAAAGAAAATAATTTCTTCGCTGCCAGGCCATCTAGCACTTGGTCAATGAAGGGTAGGGGAAAATGATCCTTCTTTGTGGCTTTGTTCAACTCCCTATAATAAAAAAAAATCCTCCACTTACCATTTTTCTTGGGAACTAACACTAAAGGAGAGACCCACTCACCATCTGAGATAGGGTAAATGAATCCTGCATCTAACAGTTTTTGTAGTTCTTCTTTGACTATGTCTTTAAGAGCTGGATTCATCCTCCTTTGTGGTTTCTTGACTGACCTACAACCTTCTTTGATGTATATGTGGTGAGTACACACTGAGAGGTGTACTCCCTTCATTTCTTTATAACTCCAAGCAAAGGCTTCTAGGTTCTCTCTCAACATGTGGCATAGATTTTCCTCTTCTAAAGCAAAAAGAGATGGGTTAATGTTCAAAGTCTTCATTGGGCCAAATTCTATGGTTTTGACATGGAGTGGGTTGGAATTGGCCAAGCATAAGTCAATTTGATGACTATTTTGGGCTTCCTTTACTTCATCTTCTAATAGAAGTGAACTAGGGGTTGGACTTTGGAGTAGATGTTCAATTAAGTCATCCTCATCTTGCTGTCCTCCTCCTATGGTTGTTACAAAAGCATAAAGTTGGGTAGAATAGACTTCATCTTCTTCCTTCTCCTCTAACCATAAAGGTAAATCATGCTCTAGGGTAGCTTGAGCAGGAGGGTATAGGACTAATTGTTTGGACATATGCCCATTCTTTATGGTCATATTCCCAGCTTTATAGCTAATGTAAGCATTAGTTGTGGCCAACCATGACCTCCCCAGGATGAGAGGGTAACCAGTGAGCTTAGCCTTAGGCTGGAGAACTAGGAAATCGACAGGTTACTCCTAGGAGTCAATGGAGACCATCACATCCTCCACAATTCCCTATGGGGTGACTATGGAACGGTATGCAAGTTACAGAACTATTGTGGTCTTCCTTAATGACCCTTGGAGGTTGAGCTTGAGTGTGGTGTCCTTATTCATCACATTAATGACAACCCCAAGATCAATCGGAGTGTGTGGGACAGTGGTGCCATTGATGTGCACATCTACTACAGGGCTTCCAGGGTCTAAATATTTTGGACATATTACTTGCCCCAACATTAAGTCAATCAACTACCCAATGACATTGATGGTGGGGGCATCCATTTTTCTTCTTCTTAGATACTTGAAGCACTTCCCCTTAATCAAATTATTGTAAAGAGGGACATCTTTAATAAGGGGGATCTTTACACATAGGTTTTTCAATTCTCCCAGAAGTTCAGTTTCTTTTGGGGTAGGCTGGAGTGGTTGGGCTAGTCTTTTAGGAAAGGGTGGATTGACTTTAGTTTTTCTTTCCTCTCTTTCTTCCTCAACCTACCTGTGTGGAGAGGGAGGTTGGTTTTCTGGGAAAATTCTCCTAGATATTAGGTTAATCTCCTGTATTTCTACAACATAAGCTGGGTATGATGTCTCTCCATTGTATGCTTGTTGAGCCTGCCTATTGTTTGGGTTCGTATTTGGCTGGGTAGGCATCTGGGGTTTCTTAGGTGGAGTAGAGTGCAGGAGTTGTGGTTGGTTAGGTGGTGGAGGCAATAGGGCTAGAACATTGTTGAATTGGGGCCTCCACCCATGGAGTGGGGTATTCCACTGATGTTTTGGTTGAACATAAGGTTGAAATGACTAGTTGGCTGGCTAGGATTGATATTGAGATGCATAGGACCAAGGAGGGGGTATAGACTAGGAAGGATGAGCAGGGGGTCCCCAAGAAGGTATAGTTGTGGCTTGGTTGGGGTTGTAGTATGCATGGGATGGCCCTTGCATACCCTGCTAGTATGGTCTAGGCCTAGGAGATCTCCTTTGGTTGATGTAGCAAAGCTACTCAGTGATCCCTTCAGCTCCTTTATATATAGTTTTGAGTCTAGGTAAAGAAGGGCAATTGTCTGTGGAGTGGTTTTCTTCACATACTAAGCAAATATTAATAAAATTCGATGGACATTCATTCCTAGGATGCCTCTTGGTGCATTAAGGACAAAATATGGCCAAGGCTCTCTCTGCTTCCTCTTGCTTCCTTTTGATGTTCATGGTTTCTAATTACAAGGAAAGGGTGTGCAGCATATCACTTTTGAAGTCTTCCAGCAAATTTCCAATTTCACCCTTGATGGATAAGTTAGAGGATGATGTACTGGCCATAGGTTAACTACCCCTACCTTTCTTCCTTACTGACCTAGAATGGTTTCTGAAGACAGTATTAATATCCTCATAGGGTAATTAGTCGACATCTCCTCTTGCTATCATATGTAAGGTATCCAAAAGATCTTCCCTTACTCCTCTAAGTAGGACCAACTTTAGTGACTTAGGGTCAAGTGTGCACCTGGCCCTTTTGTAACTAAGATGGAATATTTCTTCATAGTCTTCTAGGGATTCATCCTGGCCTATGGTTGTTGAGTCTAAAATGCAGATGCAAATTCGAGTTTAATTTAATGTCAACCCGGGAAGGTAAACTTAGAAGTGCTTATCTAAAATATATAGATCTACAAAGATTCCTAATTTGTCCAAGATCTTAAAGTCCCTTTACAAGAACATATTCATTAAGATCTCTTTCAATAACTAATCAGACTTAGATCTAATAATTGTTTGAGATCTATGATTCTCTTAAAAGAACATATTCTATAAGATCTCTTCCAACATTAGAACATCTAATAAGAAATTAAAAGCTGAAATGAAATAAACCTAGATCTAATAATTGTATGAGATCTTACGGTTCTCTTACAAGAACACTTTCAAATACGATTCTTCCAATATTAGAACATTTAACAAAAACATAAAATAAATTATACCTAAAATAAACAAATAAGAATGCAAGTGAGGCCATGGGGGCCCTCCATAACTCCATAGGCACACCACTTCAATGGAGACTCAAATGTAGAAGCAAAATTGAAGTATGATCCTTTATTTCAAAATCTCCATTACAAACCAACTCTAAGATTACAACTCTAAGCTTCTAAGATTACATACTCCAAAATTCTAAGATTACAAAAACTTCTAGATTACAAATGAAGGAGATTGTACTCCTATTTATACAATGGGATGAGTAACAAACTCATAATGATCATCCACTAATCTCTCTTTAGTTCCATAAATCTCTCAACCATCTAGACACATAACCCCTTTTTGTCCTTGATTTTCTCCATGAGGTTTATCTCTTCAAATTCGAATTTGATCATTCAAGGCCACATAAAGGTGTCTTGGAAGTTTACTTGACACCTACACATGTCACAAAAACAACCCACTTTACATATATAAATTAAATATATTATTTTCTAATATTTAATCAAGAATTTATCTTAAAAATGCTTAAAAATAAATAATATTTGGAAAATATAAATGAGACCCATTAATGGTGAATAATAGGGAAAATGGAGTGGCAAGGTGGTGAATAGTGAGTGATATAATGGAAGCATAGGTAAAAAATGTATGGTAATGAGTGATATTTGCATGACATTTTGAAGTCCAAACAAACACCCCGTAACTTAAGGCTTTCAAGATGAGGCAAGGAATAAATGTAATCAACCTTAGTGGGAAACTTAGGTACATGACCTTTTACTACAAGATTATCTAGCCGAAGTTACAAGTGATTCAATGAATTGCATGTGTGTGACAACCAAGCTCGTAAGCTATTCCCAGAAAAATGGCAATAAAAAAATAGCCCTTCCAATTCAGATGTTGAAAATACAATGTGACTTACAACAACATCTGACACAATCAATCTCTCGTCACAAACACTTCTCAAAAAATAAAGGTTGTGAATGTTTCTCATTGTCTCTCTACATTTTTTACTAACACAACAACACATGGCCACGTCTCTTGCATTCTTGATGAATTAGAGCATGTGCTGCACTACTGCATTAGGGCAACACATCCATAATCCCCCTCAAAGAATCACCATTGATATCCATGTTGTTAGTCATTGCAAAGGTTGTTTTTTTCTCACAAACACCTATGAGGAATCTGACCATAACCCATCAATGTCAACCTCATAAAAACCAATCCTTGGATTTGTACTATAGAAAATTTTCTCTTCAGGCCTTTTTATGAAATACTATTGGATTTCAAAGCTACTATTAATGAACACTCATTTTTCATGTATATAGAGAAAGGAACATGTTGATAGATCCCCTCTCTAAAGATGGTCTACCCATGGCTCCAGGAGTCTCCTTTTCCATGTATATAAAGAAAGGAACATGTTGGCAGACCCCCTCTCTAAGGATGGTCCACAGATGGCTCTAGGAACTTGGCATTGTTCGGACCATCAAGAAGGTTTCCTTACTGAAGCCTTTTCTTCGATCTTCAAGTCTGAGTTGATGCTGTGTCTAAAGATGGCTCCATGAACTTTCCATTGATGGGACCATCAGGAAGGTTTCCTTGTTGAACATGATCATGGGTTTTTTTCCCGATCGTCAAGTTTGAGCTGGTGCCATGATTACTTGCTTCCGTTTGCTTGTAGATATGAAATGGTTTATGGATGATTTGGTTACTATTTGTGTGAAGCTAAGACTCAAGGGTATGGATTTATATGGATAACTATATGATGTTTTGTCTCGGCCTCCATAAGGTTTCTTACCTGGAGAATCTATTTATCTGGTGTTATATTTGAAGGCTTATGTGGGAAGTTTCCTTTTTTGTTTTTTATCTCCTGGATTGCATGCCTAAATTTTGCTATGACAAGAGTAACTTTTACTCTCTTCTTGAAGACTCTTTACTAGGTGCTGGAAGGCATCTATCAAATATAATTTTTTTTTGCTTGCTTTTAGTATTCTGTTGGAATAAAGGGCATCTAGCATTTTGGTAGTCCTTTAACCAGTTCACTTTTTCAAATGCATGATGAGGCAAGGAACAAATGTAATCAACCTTAGTGGGAAAATTAGGTACATGACCGTTTACTACAAGATTATATAGTCAAAGTTCCAAGTGCTTCAATCAATTGCATGTGTGATAGCCAAGCTTGTAAGCTATTCCCAGAAAAATGGCAATAAACAATTAGCCCTAATGCAGATGTTAAAAATAAAATGTGGCTTACAACAACATCTGACACAATTGATCTGTCATCACAAACACTTCTTGAAAAATAAAGGTTCTGAATGTTTCTCATTGCCTCTCTCTAGTTTTTACTAACACAACAACACATGGCCACATTTCTTGCATTCTTGGCAAATTGTCTCTCTCCATTTTTTACTAACACAACAACACATGGCCACATCTCTGGCATTCTTGATAAATGAGAGCATGTGTTGCAATACTGCATCAAGGCAACACATCAACAATCCCCCTCAAATAATCATCATCAATATCCGTGTTGTCAGTCATTGCAAAGGGTTTTTTTTTTTCTCACAAAAACCTATGAGGAATCTAACTATAACCCAGCGATGTCAACCTCCTAAAAACCTGTCCTTGGTTATATAAATTTTAATGCTCTCTCCTCCTTTAATCATATATATGAAGAATTCCAATAGGAAACCTAAATGAAATCTCAGGAGCCCAAAAGGGCATAGATTGCAGCTCGAAGAATAATCAAATCACAAACTCCATAGAATACGTTGAGACTCATATCGTCAACATACGAGGAAATTTCAACAAATTCAATGAACCTTTTTTGAGCCAATACTTGATTTCGGCAACAAAAATATTTAAAATTAGAAACCCATCAAAATTGAAGCTTGAAACCAATGAAAAGAAACCTAGATCGGTCAAATATCTGATTTCAGCAACAAAAATACTTGAAATTAGAAACCCACATAAAACCCATCAAACTTGAAGCTTGAAACAATGAAAAGAAACCTAGATCAGTCAATGCAAAGGAAAAAACTACTCCTTTTCTCCTCTTTCAAAGTATATCCAAGGACTGGTTTTTAGGAGGTTGACATTGGTGGGTTCTAGTTAGATTCTTGATAGGTGTTTGTCAGAAAAAAACAACCTTTGCAATGATCGACAACATGGATATCGATGGTGATTCTTTGAGGGGGATTATGGATGTGTTGCCCTGATGCAGTAGTTCAACACATGCTCTCATTTGTCAAGAATGTCAAAGATGTGGCCATGTGTTGTTGTATAAGTAAAAAATGGAGAGAGGCAATGAGAAACATTCACAACCTTCATTTTTCGAGAAGTGTTTGTGACGAGAGATTGACTATGTCAGATGTTGTTCTAAGCCGCATTGTATTTTCAACATCTGCACTGGAAGGGCTATTTTTTTATTGCCATTTTTCTGGGAATAGCTTACAAACTTGGTTGTCACACACATGCAATTCATTGAATCACTTGGAACTTTGGCTAGATATTCTTGTAGTAAAAGTTCTTGTACCTAATTTTCCCACTAAGGTTGATTACATTTATTCCTTGTCTCATCTTGAAAGCCTCAAGTTATGGGGTGTTCATCTATCACAAGCACCAAATTGGAGCCCTTTCACGAGCCTTCATAGAATGGAATTTCTTGGTATTCGTACATGTGATTTTTCTTTATCCATCATCATTTATGCATGTTCAATGCTAAAGTGTTTGGCTTTGCTAGGTTGTGATGGTGTCAAAGTTGTGATCATTGATTTGCAGCTTCTAGAGTAGTGCATATTGGATTTTTATGGTATAGGTTATTGATTTTTCAACATAACTGCTCCTAAACTTCAATCGTTTGAAGTACAAGGAGCTGCTTTGATTCATATAAATGGAATTCACTCCCTAAGGGGGCTTTCAATAGCAAACAATGTAGGTTTACAAATTATGTTTTTAGATGCTCTTACATATTTTCTTTTGGTTCTTCTGTTTCATTTCATTTTCTTTTAAATGCATATTTTTATTTTGATTTCTCACTTATTTTGCTTTTGTAATATTTCAAATTGTTTTATTTCCCAGGAAAAGTAAATGAGGTCGAATTATTTAGAGTATCTATCTATTTTGGGAGTGCAGTGATGTTGGGATGCTATAAACACAGTTTTGCAATCTGCAACTGATGTGAAGCATTTGGTAATGAAAAATGAGTTTAGTGAAAATGCAGAAAGACTGCAGCCCTTTCTTGAGATGGAATTTGTTGATTTTTTCAATAGCCATCCAAGATTAACCAATTTTGAAGTACATGATGCCATGTTTGTTGTGTTGTCACAAAGAAACAACTTGGCACAAGTAAGCTTGTTCATCTCTAAATTTTAACATATTGTTTGGGATGTTGGTTGCTATCTTTGCATTTTATTTTTTGGTTAGTGTTTTTGTTGGAAAAATGGAAAGCTTAATGAAATATTTGTCTTAATTTTTTCTTCTAAAATTATATTTTTTATCTTGCAGTTGGACTCCTTGTTCACCATACATTGCATGGAAAAGATTTTGATTACAGTGAGATCACCTTTGAACGCTGAACAAAAACTGATGACATTAATGTCCTTAGTCAAATACAACCCAAAACTAAAAGAATTGATTATAAGAATTTCCAAATGAAGAACTACCAAGAAACTAGAGACAAATTCTTTGAGCAGGTTATGAGGTTCAAACTTAGCAATCAGGTTGTTAGAATTGAGTAAATCAATTCAAAGTTTACTCTTCTAGGAGGATCTGGCTTTATTTAATTCTTTATTATTTCAATAAAAAGAATATATATATATATATATATATATATATATAACTCACAACCTCTCTGCCTCCTTGGCTACGGATATGTTATACCCAATACCACCCCATAAAAGCAAATGTAAATGAACAAATCAAAGTAAAGAACATGAAATTGAATAGTATTGTGTGATAATACCTCATCCATTATCTAAAAAAAGTGTGTAATTGATCACCCATTATCTGAACAACAAACTGTGTAATTGATCAATAAACACAAATTGCACAATTCATAAAGGTCCAATATGCCCATTCATGATTATGGCACTTCCACTATGCAAAGGAATATAAGTTAATCTTCAAGTTTCAGTAACAATATCCAACTTGCCAAATTCATGAATTTTGGCCTGGAGGTTAATCTCAACCATTTTTTATAACAACAAATATAAAAAATTTGTGTTGTTATCATGTATATTCTTTTAACATCATTAAAATCTCTTGATATAGGAGGTAAATTGGAACTTGATAAAGCTCCACTATGAATAACAGAACCATGACCACGTCTGCAATATTAATTGTAATTGGATCACGAGTCAAGAGAATGCAAAGAATACAAATGAATAATTTTCCAATAAAATATACTTACTAGATTTTGTAGCCGATGGGTATCACAGACTCTTCCAAATTTTTATCTTACTACTTCTAAGTTCTAAAACTCAAGGACCTAAATTCAAGCCGTATATGTAACCAGAATCACATATCATTATGCAAACTATAAAATCTTGGAGTGATAGAAAACTCCTTTGTACTCAGATCTCTCTACATTTTGTGAGAATTTCTGTTCCAATGGAATGGAATGATTTTGAAGGGCAAATAACTAGCCTCTCTGCACTTCTAAATCACAGATTTGATCTCTAAGGATTCACTTCAAGACCCAAAATATCCATTGCAAAAAGCGTTCAGTCTTGAAATCATCCATTGGGTTGGGCGTTAAATTGTTGTGATAAGCAACATTCCTGCCACAAATTGCAGGTAGTAAGATTAATTATGATATAGTTGGATTAATTATGATCTCATACATGATATGAAACATGGAAAAGGGAGAAGCTTATGAAGGAAAAATAACCTGCAAACAGTAAAGAAAGCAACTCGGGTCTATAATTGTAAGTTGCACCTGCAGAAGGGTTTCCTGCAACAAACCCAAATAAAAATATCAATGATCACTCAAATATGGGGTTTTCCAGGTAGTCCAGGAGGTTAGCAGGGCGGATATTTACTACTTAGCAGGGCAGATATTTACTACTGAAACTTTTGGTTCAGTTCCGAATTCTTTTTGATGAGATGCATTAACTTTTAGAAGATGAGTTTGTTAAAGGGACCGGATTACCAAGATGTCATTCACTAATGCAGAAAAAATTCACTTGAGTTGTACACGAATGTAGGAAATTTTTTATGAGATCTCCAAACTGGAGTAAAATCCAACTTGTGTCGCATGAAGTGGTTGAATTCCAGCCATCGCATAGGCAAATATTATTCTCCTTCTCAACATCGTAATCGTATACACCCTTGGAGGTTTTACAGGATTTGTAGAAGTCCGAATCCTCTGGCAGAGAAAAGCTGAGTTGAATCCCATATGACCATTCCCTACGGTTAGCAACCTTGATGGGGGGTGAATTGTAGACAGTGGCATAAGAGTAGCACTGGAGGCACGAGAGGTTCAGGGTGAGGGCCTAGTGACTCTGCTCTTCTTGCCAAAACCAACCCAAGAAGGGCAGTCATAGAAGGCGTTGCAGCTCATCCTTGTAACATTGCAATAGGAGAGGTGTTTGTTGGGGAAGCCCTCGGAGAGTGGGGAGGCCTTGGAGTAGCCCAGCAGCATGAAGGCATTGTCGGGCATGCACTGCAGGTACTGAGCGCAGGTTTCTTCGAGGAAAAATCCATCGCTCCTGTGTATTGAAGCACATTGACAAGTCGACATCTTGGGGTTGAAAATGTCAAGCAACTTGAAGCTATAGTCAATGTTCACGACTTCGTAACTTCCATAAATGACATGAAATCTAGGAGCTCTGGCGCAGTGGGAGGTCGAGGAGTTCTGGAATTGCCCAGTTTCGTGTCTGGTTTGGAATTCAAGCCGACCACCCGCTACATTCATTGCATTAACGCCCTGAGTAGGGTCATCTGGATGGGCGGAGGATGTGACCGATTCGGTCCATAAGATTTTGGTTCTAACAGATTGCGACAGTGAAATCAAAAGCAGAGCGCATCGGAAGGTCAGAAGAATGATGGCTGGAGCCTAAAGATTTTCTGGTCGGTAATAGAATCTGGACAATTCCTCTGCCTAGTTAGACTACTCCCATTAAAATTCGATGAAATAGAAGGAAACCACAACGAATCTGAACCAGTGAAAGGAAAGCACAACCTCAGCCAAGATGAACCAGTCAAGGAAAAATTTGGTGGCGCTTGTTGTGTTGGGCACCATGCCAAGTGTCAATTTTATTGTTCCACACACACACTGCTCGTCGACTCAACAGGACCAGCACAGTGGACACTCAACACAAGCCAGTAGAAAGTTTTGACCAAAATTATGCACTAGTGACCGTACTGAATTGGAAAATGATAAATTATTCATTGTACCGAACCGAATCAGTGAATTTTTTATTCTTTTTGCTAGTACAACCGAACTTGGTAGCTATGTTGAAACATATCATGTTTTTTTATCCCTAAATTTGGAAAAGTCCGCGAATCATCGGCCCGCCACAACTGGAAAAGAAACTGACAAATGCCCGAATTCGAGGCTTGGATGCTCAGAAATACTGTTGTTTGTTAGTTGACATCAGATCATCACTGCAATTGCAGGCAATTGGAGTTTATGTGTACTGGGCAGGCTAGAAAATATGAGTTGATCTGTGGGCTGATATAAATTATAACAAGATCTACGTTGCAAATGGCATACCTTCCGAAGTAATTTTTTATTTTCTCATAAAGAGATGTCTAGCGAAATTGTTTTAAAATTATTTTTGCATATTATTTTTAAATGATTTTCATTTGTCAATGTACAATGTTGAAATCGTAAAGAGGAGTAATTTTTTTATTTTTTGAAATCATAAAGAGAAGTAATTTTTAAATTTTTAATAAAGAGATGTCTGCTTATTGTGGTAATCTTCCATTATGAAAGCAATGGCGGTATAACCACGAATCGGAAGACCTAAATAGATATGCCCATGAAGAAACATTGAAATTTTGAAATTGAAATTTAGAATTCCAAGTTAAGTAAATGTTGAAATCCATGGTAAGTAAACGCTGACTCCTTTCATTTTAGTTTATGTCCTTTTACCTTCCACATTAATAACTGAATTTGTTGTTCATTCTGAAAGACAAGATATTTGTCATTGTTCATTCTGAAATACATGATATAGTTACTGAATTAGTTTTTCATTCTGAAATACATGATATAAGACACTAAATTTTGTGAAATATAGGATATAGTTATTGAATTAGTTTTTCATTGACACTAAACTTTATGAAATACAAAATATAGTTACTAATTAGTTTTTCATTCTGAAATACATGATACAAAACACTAAAATTTTGTTATTCATTTTGAAATATGAATTACTGAATTCGTTGTTCGGAATTTGGTGTTTATTCTGAAATACATGATATAAGAGGTTGAACTTGTTACTCATAATGAAAGACATAAAATAAGATGGTCGATATAATTACTGAATTAGTTGTTCATTCTAAAAATACATGAATTTAATCTTCATAATGAAATACATAAAATTATATGGTTTTTGTGTCATTACAGAGTCTAACAAGGGCATGGAGGTTATCATTGATTTTTAGGGAGCATTGATTTTTTAATTTTGTGACTTATTCGAAAGGTCTATTGAATGTGGGTCTATTGAACACTCTTGAAAAATAAACCACTGTTAGTCAGCCTTGATTTTTTAATTTTGTAACTTATTCGAACGTACGTCTATTGAACGCTCTTGAAAAAGAAACCACTGTTAGTCAGCATTGATTTTTTAATTTTGTAACTTATTCAAAAGGTTTATTGAACGCTCTTGAAAAAGAAACCACCACCATCTTGTCACTTCACAGATTCCTGAGATTGGGATTATAATATATCGCACCACCATTTTGTTACTTCATGAATTCCTGTCAAATTAGATTGACATTATACCACCACCATCTTGTCACTTCACAGATTCCTATAAAAGATTGGGATTATAATATATCGCACCACCATTTTGTTACTTAATGAATTCCTGTCAAATTAGATTGACATTATACCACCACCATCTTGACACTTCACAGATTCCTATAAAAGATTGGGATTATAATATATCGCACCACCATTTTGTTACTTAATGAATTCCTATGAAATTAGATTGACATTATAATATATCCATTGTATTAAAGGATTGACAAGTGGGCATCCAGGCATAACATCATTGATCGACATCCATCCAAAGCATTATTGAGACAGGTGGACATCTATGATCAGCCATAGCCTCTACAAGATCAACCAACTGCTCTGTTCATGCCTCCTTTAGATTACAGTAAGGACAGGTTGGTCAAGCCTCTATTGTCGAAGTAAAGTAGTGCAACACGACCTAAGGAGGATGAAACAAATTTCTTTGGGCTAGACATATAGGACCTTGTCAAATTGTATCAAAGCCTAATATGGGAATCACTCTCCCTCATGTGCATTTTCTGGCCAATTATTATATTTAGCCTTTATAAAAGAAGCAGCAACCCATTTCAATTTACCCGTCAGCAAAGGCATAGTCAAAGGTGGGAGCATAAAATGCGGAGGTAAATGCCTATATATCCCACCCGTTATAGTCCAGGCATTCTACTTTATTTCCGACTTCTTGACGCTACTTATTATTTACCTAAAAATGCCAGAGGATTTGCAATTATTATATTTAGTATTTGCAAAAGCATTAGTAGCGATGGATCAAGATGGAGATCAAGCTCAAACAATAATCCCATCAAATGGAAATTCAGTTAATCGAGATCGATACCCATATCCAATTGACGTCGTTCCAATTCCATTCATCGAAGAACCAGTCCCCGGTAAACTGCTACTACTGAAATTGGTGCTTGTTCTGCATATAAAGTGAAATTATGTTGAAAAAAAAAAATTATGATCTCAATGTAATATATTTCGCTTTTTTCTTCTGAAAAAAAAAATAAAGTGAAATTATGTTGAAATTGGTGTTTATTATGCATATAAAGGTGAAATTATTACATATAAACATATATAGAATTTGAAATTGGTGTTTCTTATGCATAAAAAGGTGAAATTATTGCATATAAACATATACAAAATTTATAATGCTTATTAAGAGAAAACCCAAGATTTTAGACCCAACATACACTAAATTTATAATGCTTCAGGATTTTTGAAAATTGAAGAACCAGGGAAAAAAATATGGAAAATGTTAAATGTTTCGTATATACATATCAAAATTTGTAATATTTTGTGTAAAATATCTTATTTTTGAGGTTAGCCATGTGAAGAAGTTGTTGTTTCTTATTCAATGTAATACTATGTTAAATGTAATACTAAGTTAGGATGCTTCAATGTAAATGGATTACATGATGAAAATTATAAATGCATAAGGTGAAAGGAAAAGCTCCAATATATAGGGTGAAAGGGCACAAGGGATATTGTGTTGGGAATGTTGCTTCATTGTATCAATGTTTCTTGCTTCACTATATTAGACAATGTTGCTTCACTGTATCTCGGGATGACGATATGGTACCTATAAATGTTGTATTCGACAATGCCTCCTATGATGTTTCTTCACTGTATCTGGCAATGGGGATATATGGTACCTGGTACCTAATTTCCTTCTTGTGGAAAAATCCTCTACCTCTATCACCAACAAAAAAAGAAAGAGAGTGCACTTGTTGATCAAGTATCAAGAAAGGGAGTGCAAACAATGAAAGAAAGAGAGTGCACTTGTAGATCAAGTATAAAGAAAGGGAATGCACTTGCAAATCAAGTACCAAAAAAGGGAGTGCACTTGCAGATCAAGTACCAGAGCTCATTTCCAATCAAGTACTAGAGATCGTTGATCCGAGACCAAAAGCAAGGATAGGAACAAAGAATTGGAGCTTGTTTTAGTAGTTGTGGGAAGCTTGAAAAATGGCAAAAATGCTAATAGTGGGTTGTGAACTGAATCTTGACATATGGCTAACATGCCAATAGTACATTACACGACACCATTCAATGAATCTAAATATAAAACTTTAAACTTAAGATATGATACATAAAGGATAATATGTATCAAACTTAGGATAATATTGTAAAGTTATTGTGGATGATAGCTAAAACTTAGGATAATGTTGTCATAACAATACATTGCTTAGAGTAATTAAAGAAAGACCACAATAAGACATTCATTTGCTTTCCCAATCAAACAGCAAAGAAACTTTGGCTAAGCTTTACAATCCCTCCTGCACTACTTGGTCTCATGGAAAATTTTTGTTAAATAATTAATATGAAAAACAAGTCAACCCAATTAATATACAGTCAACAGCATAGCTATCGCTATATACCTACCTGGGCAGGTATAATAAGTACACGAGAGGGACGCTCCCACCAACATAAAATAAGTTGTTTGTTGAGTAGGTGTAGGGGAGGAATGCTCCACCAAAATAAAATAAGTTGTTTGTCGAGTAGGGACTATATGTTTTCTGTAAAGTGATGAGGACGAGATTCTGGGGTGCTCCAAAATCCCATTTCCCCAATAAAATTGTCTTAAGCCCTGTGGGTTATGGGCCCACGAAGCCTTTCAGAAACTTTCCATCGTTCTTCATCCACACACGAACTTTCTTCTCAAGGTTATTAGTTGTTGTTGTTGGAATTGCGGATTCTTGCTGCCACTCTTATCCATCAGATATCGACCTTCTCAAACTAGCATTGATCTTATTTGTTCTCCCTTTCCTGAATCTTCTATTTCGGCACATCTACTTTCGTTTTCAAATGCATCATTCATGCAACATGTTGTGCCATCATTGGTTTCAGTGTTACCTAATAAATCTGACACAATCTCTTCGAGACCATATGTGCCATGGGCAGCTTGGAAAGATTCCATCTGCTCGCCATCATTGAACGTCTCCAGGTGCTCTGAATCATCACCCTTTGTTTCCATCGCCTCCTCCTTTACCCTAGCAATTAATTCAAAAGCCTCTTTTCCCCGATTCCTCGACACATCATCGTGTTCAAGTTCTTTCTCTGGACTCGATTCTCGCTCTCACTCTGGTTCCGGTACTTTTTCATATTCCAATTGCTACACACATTTTCTCTTCTTCAATCCTGAAAAGCTGCTCATTCTACGAACCCTCTCAGTCGAATGTAATCTCCAGGGAGAAAGCTTTGCAGAATCACTCCCATCTCGACTGCTCTCCTTTACTCTTGCATAGAATCTCTGCTCTATTATATTGGAGTCGTTGTTGCTGCTATCACCTGCATGAGATGATTCTCTTTGGCCATTTGATAAGAACACCATGGTTCCAGAAAACAAAATCAAACACTGGCAAACAATTCAGGCAAAAACATCCACAGACATAAGTTCACATAAAACACATTTTTATCATGTACAAACTCAGATTACAATTTTAAGGCATCTCAGCCTTAATCAAGAACTCTCCAACAGCTACTTTTTTTTCCCTCTCTGACATGCACAGGGTTTTTCTTCTTTTTCTTTATGCTTTGTTGATTTCCCAATGAATTCTTAAATTCTTGTTATACATACATTCAGTTCTAACTGATTTTTTTAACTAAAATTAGTTCATTAACCGAATCTTGTTCAAGGTTGGCCTGGTTGTTCATGTAGTCGTCCACGTGTCTCTTTCTCTAAAAAAAAAAATTTATGAGGTGTTCTGATGCCCTTGCGTCACACTCCCAAGGTATAAAATTTATGACCTCCTAGTCATATGAGTTTTCTTAACAATTCTACCCACTGTTTCACTTCATCAGTGGGGCTGCCTTCATGGTCTTCTGTGAGCTGCAACCAAACCTCTGCAATAGCAAGTCCTCCCTGCTACCAGATACCCTACCAAGCTTCTCTCCTGAGCTTAGTCCTCTTGGCATCGTCGTGGTTATCTCCTGTCGAGCCAATTAAACACTCCTGCTCCAAGTTTGTTGCAATCTTCTCACCTTCACAAAACAAATTAAAAAATTACAAGCTTACAAATCTTCAACAAACTGTACCTCTTCTTTCTTCACATCCAAGAACTCCTTTCCACGGGAAATCTTTTCCCACTCTGATACCACTTAATGAGGATGAGATTTTAGGGTGCTCCAAAATCCCATTTCCCCAATAAAATCATCTTAAGCCCTGTGGGTTATGGGTCCACGAAGCCTTTCAAAAACTTTCCATCGTTCTTCATCCACACACAAACTTTCTTCTCAAGGTTATTAACTGTTGTTTCTAGAACTGCAGATTCTTGCTACCGCTCTTATGCATCAGATATTGGCCTTCTCAATCTAGCATTGATCTTAGTTTTTCTCCCTTTCCTGACTCTTATATCTCAACACCTCTACTTTCGTTTTCAAATGCATCATTCATGCAACACGCTGTGCCATCATTGGTTTCAGTCTTACCTGATAAATCTCACACAATCTCATCGAGACCATATGTGCCATGGGAAGCTTGGAAAGATTCCATCTGCTCACCATCATCAAACATCTCCAGGTGCACTGAATCATCACCCTTTGTTTCCATCGCCTCCTCCTTTACCTTGGCAACAATTTCAAAAGCCTGTTTTCCTCGCTTCCTCGACACATCATCGTGTTCAGGTTCTTGCTCTAGAGCCGGTTCTCGCTCTCGCTCTGGTTCTGGTACTTTTTCATATTCCAATTGCTGCACGCATTTTCTCTTCTTCAATCCCACAAAATTGCTCAATCTATGAACCCTCTTAGTCGAATGTAATCTATGGGGAGAAAACTTTGCAGAATCACTCCCATCTCGACCGCTCTCCTTTACTCTTGCGTAGAATCTCTGACCGCTATATTGGAGTCATTGTTGCTACTGTCACCTACATGAGATGATTCTCTTTGGCCATTTGATAAGAACACCATGGTTCCAAAAAATAAAACCAAACACTGGCAAACAATTTAGGCAAAAACATCCACAAACACAAGTTCACATAAAACACATTTTTATCATGTACAAACTCAGATTACAATTTTAAGGCATCTC
This sequence comes from Pinus taeda, assembly GCA_000404065.3. Lineage (NCBI taxonomy): Eukaryota > Viridiplantae > Streptophyta > Pinopsida > Pinales > Pinaceae > Pinus > Pinus taeda. The sequence goes on along the minus strand of APFE030727705.1, from coordinate 249,594 downwards.
AGCCTTAATCAAGAACTCTCCAACAACTACAGTTTTTCCCTCTCTCACACACACACACGGTTTTTTTTTTTTTTTTCTTGCTTTCTTGATTTCCCAATGAATTCTTAAATTCTTGTTATACATACATTCAATTTTAACTGATTTTTTTAACTAAAATTATTTCATTAACCGAATCTTGTTCAAGGTTGGCCTGATTGTTCATGTGGTCATCCACGTGTATTTTTCTCTAATTTTTTTTTTTTTTGCTGAGGTGTTCGAATGCCCCTGCATCAGACTCCCGAGATACAAATTTTATGACCTCCTGGTCATATGGATTTTCTTAGCAATTCTACCCACTGTTTCACTTCATCAGTGGAACTGCCTTCATCGTCTTCTGTGAGCTGCAACCAAACCTCTACAATAGCAAGTCCTCCCTACTACCAGATGCCCTACCAAGCTTCTCTCCTAAGCTTAGTCCTCTCGGCATCGTCGTGGTTCTCTCCTATCGATCCAATTGAGCACTCGTGCTCCAGGTTTGTTGCAATCTTCTCACCTTCACAAAATAAATTAAAAAATTACAAGCTTACAAATCTTCAACAAACTGTACCTCTTCTTTCTTCGCATGCAAAAACTCCTTTCCGTAGGAAATCTTTCCCCGCTTTGATACCACTTGATGAGGACGAGATTCTGGGGTGCTCCAAAATCCCATTTCCCCAATAAAAACGTCTTAAGCCCTGTGGGTTATGGACCCACGTAGACTTTCAGAAACTTTCCATCGTTCTTCATCCACACACAAACTTTCTTCTCAAGGTTATTAGATGTTGTTTCTGGAATTGCAAATTCTTGCTACCGCTCTTAGCCATCAGATATCGGCCTTCTCAATCTAGCATTGATCTTAGTTGTTCTCCCTTTCCTGACTCTTCTATCTCGTCACCTCTACTTTCGTTTTCAAATGCATTATTCATGCAACACATTGTGCAATCATTGGTTTCAGCCTTACCTGATAAATCTGACACAATCTCATCAAAACCATCTGTACCATGGGAAGCTTGGAAAGATTCCATCTGCTCACCATCATTGGACGTCTCCAGGTGCTATGAATCATCACCCTTTGTTTCCATCGTCTCCTCCTTTACTGTGGTAACGAATTCAAAAGCCTGTTTTCCCCACTTCCTCGACACATCATCGTGTTCAGGTTCTGGCTCTAGCGCTGGTTCTCGCTTTCACTCCGGTTCCAATAGTTTTTCATATTCCAATTGCTGCACACATTTTCTCTTCTTCAATCTCGAAAAGTTGCTCGATCTATGAGCCCTCTCAGTGGAATGTAATCTCCGGGGAGACAGATTTGCAGAATCACTCCCATCTCGACTACTCTCCTTTACTCTTGCATAGAATCTCTGCTCCGTTGGATTGGAGTCGTTGTTGTTGCTGTCACCTGAATGAGATGATTCTCTCTGGCCATTTGATAAGAACACCATGGTTCCAGAAAATAAAACGAATCGTTGGCAAACAATTCAGGCAAAAGCATCCACAGACACAAGTTCACATAAAACACATTTTTATCATGTACAAACTCAGATTACAATTTTAAGGCATTTCAGCCTTAACCAAGAACTCTCCATCAACTGCATTTTTTCCCTCTCTCACACGCACAGGGTTTTTCTTCTTTTTTTTCTTGCTTTCTTGATTTCTCAATGAATTCTTAAATTCTTGTTATACATACATTCAGTTTTAACTGATTTTTTTTAACTAAAATTAGTTCATTAACCGAATCTTATTCAAGATTGGCTTGATTGTTCATGTGGTTATCCATGTATCTCTTTCTCTATTTTTTTTTTTGCTGAAGTGTTCGAATGCCCCTGCATCATATAGTGAATATTTATCATTATACAACGAACCATATAGAAAAATAAATAAATTCACAATTTGGACTTCGTGCTGCTATTCACATGAATAAGCCGAAATATAACGAGTGGGCCGCTGGCTTCCTCGCTTGTGGACAAAACAAAACATTGATAGTGATGATCATGGCTTCTTCGATTGTAAACAAAACACTGATAGGGATGCACATGGAAAATGAATCCCATAGATTACATATGAACATATTCTAGTTTCAAATAATATACACCTGTGAAAATATTTGGAAAGGAGTCATTTAACTAAGTGGAGGAAGGTGGAGGAATTACATTGATGTTTGTGGTCGGAATTTGGAAAAAAAATTCAAAAACTTTTGTAAAGGCAATGTTTGAATTGTGTTTTTGATGGTGGAAATAGATTCAGCACCATCATACACATCTAGGACACCTAAAATTTTTAAGTCTAACAACTATAACTTAGATTTACAAAAATCCTCCCCTAATTTTCTCTAAATATAATCAGAATTTCCATAACTTTCCGAGCAACTCTTCAACCTCGTTAAACTACGTGATTCGGAAAACATACGGGGTCATTTTAATTTTGGTGGAAAACATACGGGGGCATTTTAATTTTGGTGGTGATCGTATCAGGGTCGCCTAACAGCATGCGTTGCATCCAATGCCAATACTGTGTATTATAGAGGTGGCAGCTCCTCACTGATATCTATTTTCCCAAAATTGGCGCGAAAGCAAATTTACTAAGCTATAGGTTTATTAATGCGTGGGACGGTATATGCTTACTCTCCGATAATTAACTTGTTTTAATCCAACAATGACCATATACGCCCCGCCCATTGATAAACCTATAGGCTGATAAATATTGGTTGCCCACAGTTTCATCATGGTAGGCGCCCACTTTATGGACCTGCCATGTTGGCCCTCAAAGCCTTTGGCTTAATTGTGTCCAGCAACAGATACTGGTGTTTGTTTGGCAACATCAGATCCGTGGGCTGATATAAATTAATAACTGCAGGGGAGGGATGCTCCCACCGAAATAAAAGAAGTTGTTTGTCGAGTAGGTACAGGGGAGAAATGCTCCGGCAAAATAAATAAGTTGTTTGTCGACTAGGGAGTATCTGTTTTCTTTACCGTGATTATCTATCATACACTGAACCATATAGAAAAAAAAAATTCACAACTTGGACTCAGCGCTGCTATTCAGATGAATAAGCCAAAATATAGCCGGGAGGCGGCTGGCTTCCTCGCTTGTGGACAAAACAAAAGACTGATAGCGACTCGCATGGCTTCGTCGCTTGTAAACAAAACACTGATAGCCATGCGCATGTAAAGAGATGAACCCCATCGCTTACATGAGGTAACATTCCATGTGGATACAGCTATAGAAGGTTGAGTTCAGATTTGGCAATATTCTAAATCTGTGGACAGCAGTAAGATAAACTGTTTGAGTTTTTTTATTGGATTTTGAAATATGTTCTCCGAATCTATAATTAAGATAAAAATGTCCGTATAAATTCTTTTGTCCGGGACATTATGTACGTTGTAATTTGTATTTTTAACCGGTTAGCGAAGGATCAAACCATATTAGGATGCATCCTTGCATCACGGCAATAATACCTCAGGGTAAAAGTGCCAGAACTAAAGGAGAGGGACCATATCACACCAATAATACCACAAGGTAAAATGGTGGTAAAATGAGCCAGAATTAAAATAGAGACCGAAAGAAGTAGAGAAATTAGAAAAGAACCTATAGGCAAAACAAAAAAACCTAGGTAATTCATTTCTCCATGGTTGTTTGAACTCTTCAGTTGATGGAAGAACGCTTGGTCACACTTTTAGGTTTCTAGAAACGACTCTACAACGAGAGTGTAAGAATTCATTTGCTCCAACCATTATTTTTGGATGTGTATCTCTAAGTCTAAAGCTTAGACTATAAATTCTGAAGCGTATAAGAATTCTATCGTTTTTCAATATTTTAATTTAATAAGTATATAAGAATGCTATTGTTTTCAATATTTTAATTTTAGGAATTTTTGACCTCACCTAAAGAGAGTGTGAGAGTTCATTTGCCTCCATCATTTTTTGGGATGGTATTTGAAGTCTATAAAACGTAAGGATGTTATTGTATTTTAATTTATTTAATTTTTAGAATTTTAAGGTTTTTTTTATCAGTTTTATTTAGATTTTTATAATTAATATTTATTTGTTTATAATGTGCAATTTTCTTATAATATTTTTTTTTGTTATTTTTCAAAAAAATATTCTCAACAACTAGTTTGATAGTATGATAAATGAGCATTCATTCATCTTAGTAAAATATAGGCATAGGTTTAATTATTATTATTTTTTTTTAATCTTAATTCTAATTTTAATTTGCCTTTGGAATTTATGTATTTATTGTGGCTTTTGTTTTCAGTGTTTATTCTAGTTTGTCTTAGTTTTTCCTTCTCAATCTTAGTTATTGTTTGTACTTCAAATCCATGTATTAGTTGTGTTATTTTGATATTTCCATGAATTATATGCTTTATTTTTGAACTATTTAGGAGAAGTTTAGGTTGGGTACATTTCTTAGAATAGTTTATTTCCCCATAAAGTTATTTCCATGCTCATACCCCATGCTCATACCTCTCCCTATGATATTTGAGCTAGAGACATAATATGAACTTAAACTCATAATAGTTTACATTTTGTGAGCTTAATCTTGATCCTATCACTCGTAAATTCATCAAGAGTTTAAAAAGTTAAACATGTCAAATATGCATGAAATTTAGTAAAACTAGCACATCCATATAAATTAAATTGTTAGTAAATGCACATAAACATCAAAATATTTACCTCATAATACATCTCACAACATAAAAGATTTAAAATATATTACTTTTTTTTAAACTTATTATTATTAATAGCCCCAAGGTTTGCTCAATTCCTTGAGTTTAGTTGTTAAAGCACCTCACTAATGGGTGGTCGCGAGGACAAATCTCCTCAACGCTCTCAATGTTGGGATCTACTCATTGAGATCTACTAATGAGCCTGCGGAAAGTGATCCCTTGAAGCGGATTTTCCCAGATTTTATGAAAAAAAACACTTGTTATTATTATTATTATTTATGTAAAAGAATTAATATATTTAAATGTGTAACACCATTTTTATATATATGGATATTCTTCACTGCAAACTATAATAAAGACACCATGTTCATATCACCATCTAAACCTTTCATTGTCACTATATCTCCTCAAGACACCATGTTCATATCACCATCTAAACCTTTCATTGTCACTATATCTCCTCATTTTTCACTAGTTTCACTTCATAAATTAAAAGGAGCTTATTAATGCATAATAATGGGAAGCATGGAAGACTGCCATTTTTTTTAAATTGCATCTCTTTGCATTATTAGTAGATTTTATTATAAAAAATTAAATATGTTTTCCAAAAGCATCCTTAGTATTTTACTCTTCTTGAAGATTGGAAAAAATTTCCTTTTTATTATGGATTTTATCATGTAAGCCACTGGTGATAACATATCTATACTTTCTTGAAGATTGGAAAAAAATTCCTTTATATTATGGACTTTACAATGTAGGCTAGTGATGATAACATGTCTATACCTTCATAGTGTGAGTATGATTAGCAATTTTATTACTTCAAACACATTCTCATATCTTTTGTGTTGCAAGAAAACATCAATCAAAATCACAATGATAATCACACATAAAATTGGTGAGGTCATTCCAAACTTATCAACTCTATCTAATTCAAATTACTTATGACTCAATTTTTTTCAACTAGCTAAATAAAATGCATTAAAAGGGTTGATTAAGAAGAGAAGATGACTAATTTTGAAGTATTTAAGACTTTGCTAAGAAAAAATAATAAAATATTACTAACCATGGCCAACTGCTACATATAAGCCCACATTTACTTTATCATCCAACAAAAATAGTAAGAAAATAAACAATAGCTTTCACTCTATACATACAAGCTCACATTTACTCTATCATCCATTGATGTTACCATAATAAATTTATTAAAGGTGGAATAAGGAATGAATGTACTCCTACTTATGGGGCTTTATTTCCATGGTGTATTTCTTATCTTTAATTTTCCTAGTTAAATAGTTAGTTCCATTTAAGTAGTGCATTTACTAGTCCACTGGATGGATGATGATTTCCCATTGTGCATTTTTTATCTTTAATTTTTCCATTGTAAAGGTTACTTCCATAAAAATTTAAGTAGTGTAAACTGATGATGGTTTCCTACTATACATTTTTTAGCTTTAAATTTTCCATTTTAAAAGTTATTTCCACAGAAATTTAAGTAGTGTATACAAGATAAATAATGATTGTAAAATCTTCCACTGGCCCTTTCAGCAATAGTCCGCGGAGCGTGGACTGAGGTCTCACCCGAAGTAGTATGGGGGGTGCTAGAACTAAATTTCTACACCCTAGGGATGTCTCATATGTTGGGATTGGTACGCGGTCCAACCTTCGCACTTACTGTGCTATGCAGACCAAGGGGTACCTTGCAGCCTGCGATATTATCTTCGTGCAGACTTATTCGCAGTGTGATCCTTGTTATTTACCCAAGTCTTTCCCAATTATGCATTGTTAGCTGATTACTTAGATTATTTTGATATATAAGTATTCTGAACCATACAAGCATTTACTCCACTGCGTGCATGAAATAAATAGAATAAAAGTAATGCATAACAACAGAATAATGATTCAAGACTAGATGCACAGAATTAGGATAAACTTCTCTTTATTAGCTTTTTGTCCCGTTTATAGACTTGACTCTGCCCTGTGCACTCAGCTGTAGGGGTCCGTGCACTCAACTGCAGACTCTACAAGGCCTCTGCGCACTATTTTGGGAAAATTTAGTGTTATTGGACAAACACCTAACCGTCTAGACTTAGTAGCAAGTCTAGAAACAACAGACAAAGTAATCTCTACCTTTTCTATAATCAATGGATAAAACAAGAGAGAAGAGAAACCTACTTGTAGTTTCCACTAGCTCCTTGTCTCCCTTGACCGATCTTGCTACTCCTTTCCGTACTTAAGCTACTTGAAAAGTACCTACACAAACACAGAGACAAAAACCCATCAAGGCAAATGATAATGATCGATTTCTTATAAATAACATGGAATCGAGAACATGATATACATATGAAAGCGTCAACATATAACACAAGCATAAAGAAAAAGTTTTGAAGACTTTAATGATAAGAGGAAGAATTACAACCCATAAGTTTTTGTTTGGTAATAATTTTATTGGTGGCTAATCCAATCACCAACCAATAATATTTAATAAAAAAATAAAATCTTTACTTTATTATAAAAATAGAAACCTTAATCTTTATATAAAATTTAATTTTTTCATATTTACACATGTAAATTTAAATAATATAATAAATTATTGATAGCAGCTAACTCTTTATAAAAAAATATTCTTATATAAATTTTAATATATAATTCTTAACCCATGGCAATCCCATAAACCATCCCATAGCGAGCTGCATAGTAGTTTCCACTATACTAGAATGCCTTCTCTAACAGCCTGCTTAGTCCATGCATGCTATGGTTAACAGCCTGTTTAGTCCATGCATCCCAGAACCATAGGGCAGCTTTGCTCAATTTCTTAGCTTGATTTTTCACTCAACTGGGCATTCACTATGTGATTAATGTTAATCACCTGAAGTTATATTAACCATGTGCAAGTCCACCAAGGACACCAAGTAAGAACCCCGGCCAAAAGACACCGAGTGATAATTTCGGACACCACTTTTTTTTTATGAACTTTGATAATGTTACGAATCTAAAATTTATTAATATTCTCAAAATTCATCCATAACAAACTCTAAACTCTAAGTGAGTTAAATCAAACAAATTATTTTTAAGAAATTTATAACATATCATTTTTTTTTAATAATATTTAATTAACAGGTTTTTTCTGTGTTTATTTTATTTAATATTTATTTTATTTATTTTAATTAACAGGTTTTTTCTGTGTTTATTTTATTTAATATTTATTTTATTTATTTTAATTAACAGGTTTTTTCTGTGTTTATTTTATTTAATATTTATTTTAATTAACATGTTTGTTCTGCGTTTATTTTAATCAAGCTAATGATTTCAGAAAGTTATCACTGTATACTTTATTAAGCATTACACTTTATATTAGTATGCAGTTTGAACCCTCATGCTTTACTGTATACTTTGTTAAGCATTACACTTTATATTAGTATGAACCCTCATGCTTTACTGTATACTTTGTTAAGCATTACACAAGAAAATAGCTTTGCTTCTCTGCTCTCCCCTACAGAAACCTTGCTGCAAATACACAATTGAATTGTTAAACAAGAGATTTTCTGCGCTTAAATTTAAGGTACGCACTCAAAGCACAAGATTGCTTTGAAAATATTAAACGTGAAAATATTTAAACGAAGTAGTGCATCTATGCCAACTCTGCTTCATTTTTTTCTTTTTATTGAAGTCTATCCCGTATAGTTAGAGCATTTTTGCGAAAAACCGATCATCTTTCACAAAAACTATCATGTTTCATTTTCAGTTTCTCCAGTATAATTACGCTCATTTTTTCAAAAATATCTATTTTTTCTAAAGTCTGCAGTATAATTGTACCATTTATTCAAAAGCTATCATCTATTTATTTCACAATCTGATCATGCTAGGTGGCCATGAGGCATGTTCTTTTTAGTAAGAACTTTCGGTCACTAATTCACGACCACAGAAAGGCTAAAATCTAGTTTCCAAAATAGTCCTGCTGTACATTTCTACGTAGAAGCTCCTGTGTGACTTGTGCGGATGTACATTTCTTTCAAGAAGCTCCTATGCCGCTTCTACCATTGAAGCTTCATAATGTGCGCTATTGCAAAGATCATAGTTGCATATAAACCTTATTCAAATTCCAAAATTAAACCTTTTCCTTCTTATCAAAATCTTGCTCTTCAAGAAGATCGAACTTGTCACCTTTGAAAATTTTCAGAGAGAATTAGTAATACACAACTGGCATATGCGACCATCAAAACGATGGGCTCTGGTACTCCACGAATATAATTAAAAACCCCATCCGATCTCCAGAGCTGAAAAGCAAGGCGGGCCACACTTCTGTCCTTCCATCGATACCTTAGACTTCTCTTCGCGACGTGTGGGCAAACGCTCACAGATGCGAGCCAGCGACTGAAGATTGCATGTAATAATGGTGTCCACGAAGAGGCGCGTATCACTGGGGCTATTCCCCTCGGGCACGTCCACCACGTACGACTCAATCACCAGCGTCTCGTCCTTCTTGTCCACGTTGCGGACTTCATGAACTGTCGTGAAGGACTGATAGTTTTTCAGGCGGTGCTCTCCTCCCACGACTTTGAAGCTCAGAACGCGGTGATCGTCGTCCAGAATCTCCAGTCGCTCAGTGCTGCTCTTCGCTGGAAGTCCGGAGACCACGCGAAGCTCTCTTGTACTCCCCGCAGTGCCATCACCCTGCATGGAGCAGCTACGGATGAAATGTTTGTATGTCTGTGGTTTATCGAAGCGCCGAACCACGGACCAGACGTCCTCCGCCATTGCTCGAATCCACCGCACGACCACGGAAGAGAACTGGCCGTCGCTAACGGAATGCTTCTGATATCGTTCCAAAACGTCCCTCAGGTACTCATATTCCTTCTCCTTCAGTAGACGTTGCAGCATCTCGGATGCCGGGTTCGCTGGCTCTGTGGCCCGTATCGAGCCCGTTTGATCCCTGTGGGAGGGAGACATGCTCGAATTCGAGATTTCGTTGCTCAAAAATACTGCTTTTCGCTGGCACATATGAGATCAGTTCAATGCTAATACGGGCAAGCGGACTTTCTGGGTACCGGGCAGTGCTGAAGGTCTATATATATGTGGAACGTGGGCGGTTACAAATTAATGTTTATCCAAAAGAAGGTAAGTTCGCAAATCGAGAGCCACTATGATGTTCACGTGAATAAGCCGCAAAAAGAAGGTAAGTTTGCAAATCGAGAGCCACTATGATGTTCACGTGAATAAGCCGCAAAAAAAGTTCACGGGGAATATTTATTACATATTTACTCTATTATCCATTGATATTACCATAATAAAATTCATTACAAGTGGACAAGTGGAGTGGGAAATGAATGTACTCGCAAGTGGACAAGTGGAGTGGGGAATGAAGGTACTCACTCTTTAGTGATTTTATTTCCATGGTTTATTTTTTATTTTTTATTTTTTATTTTATTTTTAATTTTTCTATTTTAATA